>JAOSBN010000004.1:33820579-33836618 GCA_027563595.1 Erythroxylum suave | reverse complement strand
ATAGGCTTTTAGTGACAAAACTTAGTGATAAAATAAAATATAACACTATTAATATATTAATAGTGACAATTTAATTGTGAAAGAAATTAAATTGCCACAGTTACCCCTGTATTAGTGACAAAAATATAAATCATCACAGATAATCCAAACAATAGTGTCAATTAATTGTCTTGTCACTAAAAAACTCGTATTTGTGTGACAAAAATAGTTAGTCACAAAAAAATTGTCACTAAATTACGAATAGTAGTGACAATAGTTATAGTTTGGTTATTGTGACAATATGAAGTAGACACTAATTAATTTCATATTTATTGAAAACATCTTTTGTCACACCAAGTAAAATATTGTGTGATAATAAACCGTTTCGTCATAACAAGAAAACAATACTAGTGACCAAACTATTTTTTGTCACAAATAGAAAATATTAGTTACCAAAATATGTTTCGTCACAATTACAATTAATTCCTGCCAAAGTTACTTTGGCGCCAAATCTCATAGGCTTTTAATGACAAAACTTAGTGATAAAATAAATTTTAACACTATTAATATATTAATAGTGACCATTTAATTGTAAAGAAACTAATTTGCCACAATTACCATTGTATTATTGACAAAAATATAAATCATCACAGGTAATCTAAACAATAGTGTCAATTAATTGTCTTGTCAGAAAAAAAACTCGTATCTGTGACAAAACAATGGTTAGTCACAAAAAAATTGTCACTAAATGTCTTAACTCTTGTAGTGAATTGATTACTCTGTCGCGAGTTATAACCATTAACTCTAATTTATAAATCTTAATTAGATTGTGGGAATTGCTATCTCTTGATTAACAATCTATCCAAAACCTAATTTAGATCTAAAGTTGTCCTAAACTATCGAAAACCTATACAAGATCTCTCTTGGTACAAATTTACCGATTCAATTTAATTCTTGTTTTATTAAATTACCTAACTCTTATTTCCGCATTTAATGACTTTTCACTCGGATCATCCTCTCAGTTTATCACAGAATTATGTAAGAGTAGAATTTAAATAAAAAATAATCTAATAGAAAACACAATCAATCGAATTTTCATTAAATCAAAGATAAAATAATCCAAAGGTAAGTTTAGACAATCCTCAACCTTTAACAAATCTATCATCTATGACTAACTTAATTCTATACATTCATAAAATTGAAATTAAACCGAAAAAAAGTCGGAATGGATGATGGAGGTAGCAATGACAAGAAACCTCTTGTTCTGGGAAATACTTTGTGTAGGCTTCTTTTCCATGTCTCTTTTCCTTCTCTTTCTCAATCTCTTGATGAAGTCTTAGGGTTTCTCAATTGATGGCTGATGCAAAAGCTTCTTACCTCTATTCTTCTTGTTCTTTAAATGCTTTTTGTCTTTGATGTGGTCTAGGGCTTTTTTGGGGTCGAAGAGGATTGAAAAATCTCTCAAAAATTAAGGTTTTTACCTATTTGCATGTCTGCTTGATGCAGGCCACGATCGTGGGCCTGATCTTGGCTTTCTATCACAATCTTGGCTATAGGGTGTGTCATAGTCTTTTGTCACGATCGTGGTATATGGGCCACAACTATGGGCTGGCTCTAATGCTTCTATCATGATCGTTTATGGGTAGTTGTTTCAGTCTGAATGTCTCCGAAACTTCTCCATTCTTCGATGTTGACCCTAAAACACTAACAAACACATCAAGGTACCTAAAGAACATAACATTTAAGCTCAAAGACTTGTACTAACCCATAACAACACTTAAATACACAAACTAACACAATTATAACCTAAACATATTCTAAACAATCAAATTAACATTTAATACATAATAAACTAAGTCCTAAAACATGATAAAATGCACACTTATCAACACTCCCACACTTAAATGTTTGCTTGTACTCAAGCAAACAAAACAACAAACACTCAACACACAACGTACAATGTAGTAATGAGACAATGGATTCAACTTAATGAAATAAATTTAACTTCAAACAAAGTCATTTAAGTTATAACAAATCATTAACATGCAAAATCTATATCTAGGGGCTTTGAACTAAATATACAAATTAATCCAGCTCCAAGTGTTAATTTATTTACTCTTTTCAATTGCACACACATGTTAATGAATTCTTTAGTAATTCAGACTTTGTAACTACTCCTAAGTATGTTTTCACAAAAGGTCAAGCTATTACAAGTTCGGTAGGTTTTTATTAAGAACACTTTTTTTTTTAAACAAGGACCAAGTCTTTTACTCGGAGGCAAACATTAGTGATGATTGTTGGTCTGGTTACTTGACTAAGTCACTTTTATTAAACTGCTTAGTTAGAATGTCATTATAGTTTTTTGACACGAAGGCACACATTTGTGATATGTGTCAATCCGATTACTAAACTGTATCACATTGTCAACTGGCTACTAGCTTTATTCATAACCCAAAGGCTAGCAAAATGGTTATTAATTTAGAAATTTTTTATTGTTGTCTATCTTGCTATTTTAGCTACTAATTTCCATGAAAGATACTAGTAAAGTTACTTAACTTGAAAGGCCTCAAATTATGAGTGGATGTGACAATTTAGAGGGTGAAAAACTTAAATTAAGTCCTAATTAAGTTTTATATTTATCCAAAGAGCCCAATCACTAATTTTGTGAGCTAATGATTCTACACAGCCTAATAGACTATATTTAAAATTAAATCAATTCGAATTCATCTACACCATTGACACATTCACACAATTGAAAAAATCCAGCCTAATAAATATCATACAGTATGAAAAATCACATTGAAAGCAAAACAAATAACCCTCCCTACTTGAACAGCACATTGTCCTCAATGTGATAAGAGCACTCAAAATATATAAGGAAAGAAGAAACATAAATTAAACTAAAACAATAAATAAATATGAGAACTAAATTTAAAAGAATAAAGAGGGTTAGAAAAAGTCCCATAGAGATGGAGGTGGTGATGGTGTTGGTGATGGAAAAAGGACATCTTGACCCTCGAAATATCGATGGATCTGATGTATATCACAACTCTGATGTCGTTGAGTTCGAGCCATCTCCCTCATCATTCTGGGATTCTCTAAAAGTTTATCATCAACTACCTTATTATTTGCAGAGATTGCATCCAGGACTTCCTTCCAACCTTGTTCTTCTGTCTCTTCTTCCTCCTCGAACTCTTCACTGGTCGAGTCTTGTTCTGCCTGGTATGGTGGTGCTATACTCAAACTCGCTTAACTTTCCCTAATCTTAACATATATCTTTTAGTTGATATCCTGAAGTTGTATGTTGTGGGACTTAAGTCTGGGAGATGGACAGTCAACCCACTATAGTCCACGCCGTAATATTCAACAATGGTAGAAACTAGGTGCCCCATACCTAAATTATTGCTCCTCTTGTATAGAGTCACAACAATAGTGTTGAACATTTGTGTGGAGGTGCACACTAGAAGGTTGTGATCCATGAACCACAACATAAAGAGTTCCTTTATGGAACACTTGTTGGTTTTTGATTTATCGAAAACCTATTGACATATGAATTTATGCAATAACAAGTGTTCATGAGTCCTTATGATATTGTTATGGGCATATTTAGCATGGAATTGCTCTATTCCAGTGAGCTCATTCTAATAGCAAGAAGGTTAAAGTGATCATGTTGATCGACAATGGAGAATTCGGGGACTCACACATATCGCACATGATTTCGATGTTCAATTCATAGGCTCGTCCCCTCAACCTAAACCATGTTTCTTTTGTGTTTCTAGGTTCATAGGTGAGGGAAGTGAATAATTCTAAAGTGAGCTATGGATAAACAGGAGATTGGAAATGTATGAATTTGACCCATTAAATTCTTTCAACTAAGTTCTCTACCCAATCATACTGTTCTAGCCTATCAAATGTTTTAAAATCAAAATATTTAGGGACTACAATTTTTCTAGCATTGAGAGATTGAAAATGAATACCTTCCTCCTCTGTATAGAATGGGAAGGCTGCTCTAAAGTTTGCTGCTCTGTTCCTTCTCCCTTGTCCTGATACTTGCTTTCGTCTTGCTGATTGCTCCTACCTGGCTGATTCTTTAATGTGCGACATGCTGGTTTATAAAATTGGAAGAAATTTGGAAATTTAGAAATTATTTTAGAGAGATGAGAGTGTTTGGAAGTTTAAAGCTTAGAGAGATAAAGTGAAAATGAAAGGGAGTGAAAAAGTGAAGTTAGAAATGAATTTAAAGGTGGTTGGAAGGTAAAATGGTAAAATTTTTACTTTAAAAAAATGAGTGGCTCCATTTTGCCTTGCTGCAGGCCACGATTTTCTCCAAATTTTAATCTTTCTTGTTCTTTGTTCTTCTCCACTTCCTCTAAATCACTTCTTAAATATTTATGGCTCTTTCACATCTCTTTGATTACTTCCTTGATCATCTAGTTAATGTCAAAGTTACAAGCCTTTTTGATTTTATTTGAAGACAAAATTATCCTAACTAAAACATGTAAACTTTATAAAAATAAAGGAAATAAAATCAATTTAATATTCCATGGGTTGCCTACCATGTAGTGCTTCTTTTAATGTCAGTAGCTTAATGCTCCTTTTAGGTCACGGTTGTTCAAATGAATGGCGCAATGGTAGTTCAGTCATTGATCTTACAATTTGCACATAAGCTAACTTTAATTTCCGCCTTCCTTGTAATCCTCCTTTCCTCGCCTTCTTCTAAGCGATCACTTCTTCCTGAATTCATTCCCAATTTCCTTGGTATCTTCCCACTCTCCTTGAGGTTTGGTTTCCTTGATATTCATTGGAGGTAAAGGAGAACTATAGTCCTTCTTTGACACCTTGAAGGTTACTCACTGCTTTCCTACCTTCATAGTTAGTTCACCCTATTAATGTCAATGATTGAATGAGCAGTGACCAAGAATGGTTGTCGAAGAAACATAGGGGTTTCCATATCTTTTCCAATTATATAGAAGTCTGTGGGAAAGATAAATTTATGAACTCATACTTGCACGTTCTTAATAATCCCTTTAATTGATGCATTATTCTGTCAATCGTCTTTACTAACATCTTTGTAGGTACTAACTCTCTTAACCCCAAATTTTGACTAAAGGGATATATACTGATACTTGCACCTAAATCTAAGAATGCTCTGTCTATATTGACTCCATTAATACTATAGGGAATCTAAAAATCACTTAGGTCCTCTTTCTCTTGTGTTATGTAGGGGTTTTCTTCTTCTATATGATCTTTAACCTTCTTCTAGACTGATTCCTTAAAGGTAAGCTTTTTTTGCAGTTGTTTCATTATGTTCTTAAACCTGTTTGATTAATCCTCCTTAGAATTCCTTATTGCCCTACTTCACATGTAATTTCGCAGAGTGACAATAAGGTATGGAATACTAGGTCGATATTGTTTGATTTGCTCACGAGTTCACTTGGAAGGATTTCCATAACTACTCGACCTTCTCCTTTATCTCCATCTTCCTTCATCTGCTCAAGTTACTTATCCTGGGTCTGAATGGTCGATATGATTCTTTCTTTTGAATTAGACTCGATATTGCTTGGAAATCCTGTTGAGTAGACATTGCCTCCGCTGGTTGATCTATATGGACTTCCAAATTGTGTATTGACGAGGCATAGTTCTTTGTTACTTGTTCAAATTTACTCTCAATCCTCCTGTGTGCATCCTCTGTGCATCCAATTTTATCTAGAATCTTATCCAACTTAGATTCCATTGATCTCGATTTATCCTATTGGAAGTTTGATTGCTCTTGAGGTCTAAATTGTCCTCTAGCATTGTTCGTCTAAGAGAAGTTAGGGTGATTCTTCCATCCAGAGTTATAAGTGTTGGAATAGGGATTATTACCCCCTCCTCGTCTATATTGTGCTCCCTTATAATTTACTTGCTCTGGATTTCGTTCCTTCATCAAGTAATAGTCCATGGTCTCATAGTCCGCTTATCCACAAACTTCACACTTAAGTTATACGACTTTTACCAAAGTTGAGGGCGAAGTCTTAATGCTATTGAGCTATCTTGTCAAGTTATCAATCTTTGCTTGCATTTCCATCAGTTGATCAACAACCACAATTCCTTTTTTCTCTTAGAAGGTAGTAGTTTGTCTACTCTGCTAATTTGTCTACAGGCAGTTAATACTTACCATCCCCTTTATCAATTCTTTTGCTTCATCAACCGTCTTCCTCATAACTGATCATCTAGAAGCTGCATCAATTGTGCCTCTTGTAGGTAGGTTCACTTCATTATATAATGTTTGGAACAAGAATTCTTTGGGTATGTTGTGGTGTGGGCACTTTCTTGCAAATCCTTGTATATCTCCCATGCTTTGTAGATCGATTCCCCATCACCTAGCTGGAAATTAGTAATTTCGTTAATGATCTTAGTAGTTTTAGTCAAAGGGAAATACTTATCTAAGAAAGCATGAACTAACTGATCCCACATCATGACATTGGCTGGGTTCAGAGAATGATACCAAGCCTTTGCTCTGTCTTTAAGGGTAAAGGGGAAAAACTGAATTCTGACCTCATCTTTTGACATTTCATGATATCAAAAGGTATCACAAATTTCCAGGATGTTCACTATATGTGTAATGGGATCTTCATTTGACAATCTATAAAACTGCACAATCAGTTGAAGCATATTTAGGAGGGCTGGTTTTATTTCAAATGAGGCTACTTGAATGGGCAGCCTAGCTACTCCTTGGTTAGCCACATTGAATCCTGGTCTCATGAAGTTCATAATGGTCTATTGGTAACGCCCTTGGTTCACTTTCGTGGTTTATATTCTACTGAAACTCCTAGGCCATTTTTGGTTTCTCAATTTCTTTTTCTCACATAGCTTTCCTAATGGTTCGTTCTAGTCGTGTGATGTCTAAATCTATGGTTTCAGCTATGTAGCTTGAACCTCTCGTGACCCTTGTGTTCATACAAGAGTGCGATTTCAGAAGCAAAAAATAAAGAATGAATACATAAAACTAAAACTAACTAAATGCCTTAAACTATAGAACTAAACTAATCGCCTTCCCAGGCAGCAACGCCAAGAACTTGATCATAGGTTTCTGATGTGATAAAACTTTTTATAATAAACCTCGACATTCTGAGAGCACACGGGTCATTCACATAGTACCTAAAATGTGAATCTCATGAGGAGGGTTAATCTAAGCCTAAAATATGGCCTAAACAATTCGTAATAACTCAAAATGAATAAAACTAAAAAAAGATTATGTCAATCACACAGTCGATTCAAGAATAATATTCAGAAATATAAAAAAATAGTAGATGCAATAACCAAAAAAGAATTAACCTAAAGTACTACCAATTGAGAGAAAGGGTAAATTTATTTGACTTAAATGAAAGTCTAATCGGTTATGAATTGTTGAATTACCAATTCTAGACGGTCCTAAGGTTGATTACTCTCTTTTGAGTTATAAACATTAACCTAATTTATAACCCTAATCAAATTGTAGGAATTGCTATCTCTCGATTAACATTCTATCTATAGCTTAATTTATATCCAAAGTTGTCCTAAAATATTGAAAACCTACACAAGATCTCTCTTATAAAAAATTTACCGATTTGATTTAATTTTCGTTCTATTAAATTACCTAACTCTCGTTAGCCCAGTTTAGTGACTTTTCACTTGGTTCACCCTCTTAGTTTATCACTGAATTATGTAATAGTAGAATTTAAATAACAAATAATTCAATAAAAAACACAATCAATTGAATTTCATTAAATCAAAGATAAAATAACCCGAAGGTGAGTTTAAACAATCCTCAATAGTCAACAAATCTATTATCAACAACTATATCAATTATATACAATCATAAAATTGAAATTAAGTCAGAAATAAACTCTCGAAATTTGACATTTTTAGCTGTTTGCGCATCTGCCTGTTGCAGGCAACAATCGTGGTGGGCCTGATATTGGCTTTTGATCAAGATTGTGGCCATGGGTTGTGTCATAGTCTTCTGTCACACGAATGTGGGCTAGGTCGAGTGCTTTTGTCATGAGCATGGCCTATTATGCCAGGATCGTGGGCCATTGTTGTAGCCCGAATATCACTAAAACTTCTCATTTCATTGATGTTGACCCAAAACACTAACAAACACATCAAGGTACCTCAAAAACATAAATTTTAAGCTCAGAGACTAGTATTAACCCATAAAAAGACTTAAACACACAAACTAACACAATTCTAACTTAAACACATACTAAAAAATTCAAATTAACATTTAATAAATAATAAACTAAGTCCTAAAACATGATGCAATTCACACTTATCAAACGGGAACTCTAAGATGGGTCTTTTCACCTTATACCGTTTGACTTAGCTATTTAAGTTCTATCCTATTTGTTTCTTAAGTGAAACACATTGTATGTGTGATTCATCCAATTTAGTGATCCATACTACATCTCAGGAATTGTTCATTTTATCTTTTTCTAGTTTAGGTAAAGCTAAGAAGTTATTGGAAGTGGGTGTTAATAAGCCAACACTTGACGGAAGATCTTTGACTATTTCAATTGATATCTTCCAACATGCAAGGAGCCTTCCTGCTAATCCAAACAGTAGGAACTCCTTTACCCTTTCTACCGAGTCTCATATCACTTGAAATCCAAAAAAATAATTATTTCTTTTCGTTTTCAATGGAATAGGTGTGAAGCCTTATTTATTGCTTTTTCAATAAGAATTGTTAAACTTCTAATTATGATTTTATATTACTTACTATATATCATTATATTATATTACTTACCATATTTCAATACTTATTGTTTTTCCTACAAGAATCATATATGATCATTATATTACAGACTTTATGTCAAAACTATTTGAAAATTTTGTGACATCATAAAATACTATTAAATCATATAATTTAAAAGATAAAAATAAAAAGTATAAATCTATGTAATATTAATTAATTTTGAGTTTATAGTTTCGTAAATTATTGAAATGATTTGACAAATTTGGAAGCTAGATTTATTTTTACACTTAGAATTATTTTCAATAATATTAAGTTTGATTTTTTTGTTTAAACTTTTTGCAACATTTTAAAATATTCATTGCCAAAAGTCCAACTTTTTGTGATGATTCACAAAGTCATTGACCTTTGGAGACAATTCTAAACTATCATAAAAGGATGAGCCTTTTGTGATAATTCCCATAAATCCTCTCCAAAGACATGCGTTAGTGACGATTCTGTAAAATGTTACGAAAAGATAAGCTTTAAGTGATGTATTAAAATTTGTCGTCAAAAACTGAAACGTAACTAAAAGTCAATTTTATTGTAGCGATTAGTTTTGTTACTAATATGTTGATTTGAGTCATATAATCTTTATTGTTCATGACATATAGATGTCTACTGGAAAAACTAGTGATCTGGTTAGAATGAATATAGAATTTTTTTAAAGTAGATACCTATATATTATGAATAATAAAGATTCCATTCGCCAAATAAGCAAATTACTAATGGAACTAATGTTTTGTTTTGAACCATTAAAGTTTTAAAAGATTTTTTATTCATTTGGAAATTTAAAAGCTTAAAGAATTAATTGAAAGTTTTATTATATATGTAACAGATGTGATATGAAGGGCTAGAAATTAAGAGACATAGAAGTCAACTCGATCGAATACACGTTAACCAATTAAAATTTTGTAGATACCTTTTCTATATCTAATCACAATTCCATTGCATTGTATATGATACACAATCATTTCACCATACATTAAGCTTTGTTTAGAACATACATATATACATGGTAGAAAATGCTAGAGGTGATTATTTGTACAGCTGCAAAAAATGTTAGAATCCACTGGCCTTTAGGAACAATCTTTTTTCTCAAGCTATATCATATATATATAGATCGACTTCATTTAATTACATACGCAATGCCCAAATTCTTCGATGTTTCTTTTGTTTTGTCTGATTTTCTTCTTTTCTCCTCCCATTTAGTCACTAGATTCATTTCACTTTAGTAAGATTGCTCATTGTCCTTGTTATGATCTATTTATAAAATATCTCCTGTTTTATAATTTACAAAATTGTTAGGATTTCTTTTAGCTTTTTGTTGTCTTTAATAACAAAGACTGATGATGCTTGTTTCTTAAACTTGTTTTGTAGAAATGAAGAGTTGTAGAAAAGTGAAGAAGTCATAAGAATTACTTGGTTCGATAGCTTAATTCTATCCACATCTAAGAGTTAATCTTATAGTGAGGTTTCATTAGCTTTAAAAAGAGAAGAATACAAGAGATTGGGTGTTTTTAAACACCAACAAGAATCCCCTCACAAACTCCCCAGTACACTTAGTATTTACTTTAACACTCTCTTAGAATTTTTCCTCTCTTGAATCAGATGAATATGTCGTGTATAAGTTGATTGTGTTATATATATTTGTGTTTTACTGTATGTATTTATCGACTACTAGAGAAGTTTTATATCTGTTGTTGAAGCCACACTTATATATCCTTTTTGTGCTTCTCACGTGACTCTCTGCATGTGCCATCCACATGCTTTATTAAAACTTAGCTCTATTATTTCTGCTTCTACTTTAACCAACAGATTGCATTTCTTCTCTTCATCTTCAAATTCTCTTGAGACTTCTTCTCTTCTCATGCATATGAACATTTGTCCAAAAAAATCCCCAATTCTTATGTTTTGATTGATGAATTCATTGAGGTTTTACAGAGAATATGTGATTGTCTTCACATTTATTCCCTCCGTCTCCATGAATCTTCACGTAGCGCATCAATTTTATGGGAAATTTTTTAAAATCAAAACCCTAGCTTCATTGAAGTTGTGAGATCGACTGGGGAAGCCTTTATTGTCTTTAAGACACTTCATTTATCTGTAGAAGATTTCTACAGAGAATCAACTTCTTGACATAAACTACTTTTGTCCCGAAATCTGATGGATTTTGATCTCTTTGTACTTTCTTCAGGATAACTTCGCCGCTGTTGATTTTTTCTTTGATGAAGTGAAGTTTGATGTCAATATGCATCGATCTCTCATATAGAACCAGGTCTTTGCTCAGGTATAATGCACTTTGATTATCTGTGTAGATTGCATTTTCTTTTATTTGAACTTAGATCTTTGATAGTAGCCCCTTTAGCCATATTAGCTCCTTTAGGCCTTTTGTGATAATATAGTATTCTACTTCTGTTGTAGATAGAGATACCATTAATTGTTGTTAAACTTTCCAACTTATTGTATTGCCTAAAAGTATGAAATAATATGTTGACAGAGATTTGCATGTAACTTTACCTGCTGCATAGTATGCATCTACATAGCCATATAAATTTATATATTTAAGCACTTTTAGGTTAGTCTTTGAAAAAAATAATCCATGATATAAGGTTCCTTTTAAGTACCTAAGAACTATCTTAAATCCTTTTTAATGTTCTAGATCTGGATTAGCCATGCATATCATAGGCTAAGTTTGCTAATTGCATAGGCTAAGTTAGGTTTAGAACATATCATTATATACATAATACAACCTATACTGACATCATAAGGATATTTTTGCATATGTTTCTACTACGCTACTATCGTTGGACTCTTAGCAGCTATCAGCTGCAAGTGTGTGGAAATTGGAGTAGAATTAGGTTTAGCATTTTCCATGTCAAACTTAAATAGGGTCTTCTTACTATAGTCCTTTTGTTTCAACCATAGCTTTCCCTCTGCTTCATTCCTTATAATCTGCATACCTAGTAGCTTCTGAGCTTTATCCAGATCTTTCATATCAAAATTCTATCCTAGAGCATTCTTCACTTCTTGAATTCTTTATACTAGTTTTACTTTGATGACTAGGACATCCGTATAAACCAACATATAGACTACTTCCTCCTCTAAATCATTGTAGTATAGATAGTAGTCATAGGCACTTCTTTTGAACTTCATTTCTATCACAACCTCATGGAACTTCATGTTCCATGGCCTAGGAGCCTACTTTAGATCATATAGGGATCTTTCAAGTAAGTAGACATGATTAGGTTCTTCTTATCTATGAAATCAGTAGGTTGTTTCATATAAATGGTCTCTTCTAGTTTTCCATATAGGAATGCTATCTTTACATTCATCTGATGTATCTCCCAGTCATTCAAGGTAGCTAGGGTCAAAACAATCCTTACTATTTTGAACTTAACCATTGGAGAGAAGATTTCCTTGTAGTCCAATCCCTCTCTTTGCCTAAATCCTTTTGCCACTAATCTAGCCTTATAGATCTTTAGATCATCTTCTGTTACTCCATCCTTCATCTTGAATATCCATTTACATTCAATCAGCTTAGCATTTGGTGGGTTAGGAACTAGCTTTCAAGTCTCATTCTTTATTAGACACGTGTATTCACTTAGGCAATCATTTTTCCACTGTTCGGCATCAGACCTATTCATGGCTTCCTTATATGTTTTTGGTGCTCCTATTTCAACTAGTTTTACAACCAAACAAACCTATTCAATTAGGTCAGTTTCAATATACCTCCTATTTGGTGTTTTCTATCTTGGTTCCTTGTCTCTGACAAGTTGATAATCCAACAACTAAGTTTGTTGATCTTCTGTTGCTTCCTCTTCTTGTTCAGTTCCCTCAAGAGAGTTAGCATTTGTGTCCATTGTTTCTTCTTCTATTGGAGTTGTTTGTTTAGTAATTGCGTCTATTTCATATGTGGAGGGTGGGACATAGAAAGGGGTTAGATAGTTGTTTGATCCCAATTGCTATAGGACTTCTTCTTGGACATTCATTCCTCCATTCTTCTACTTCAATAGTGGAAATTTAGTTTCCCTGAACACTACAACTCTACTTATTTGAGTCTTGTAAGCTCTTTCCTACAAGCTCAGGACTATGTAACCTTTAGTTCCTTTAGGGTATCCTAGAAAATGCCCCTTTGATAGCTTTTGGTTCAAGTTTCCCTTTTGTTTGGTGAATGTAAGCATTGCATCCAAAAGTTTTTTACTAAGTCAAAGTAGGTTCAAAATCATTCCATACCTCTTCAAGATTTTTATACTCATTTGTAGATGCTGGTATTCTGTTTATCAAATAGGCTGTGATTTTGATAGCTTCCCCCCATAGTGCTTGAGATAGACCTGACGATAGTAGCATACATCTGGTCTTCTCAAGTAGGGTTCTATTGAGTCTTTCTGCTACCCCATTCTGTTGAGGTGTAGCCTTAACAGATCTGTGCCTCTGAATTACCTTCCTTTCATAGAAGTCACCAAACTTCTTATTGCAGAATTCTAGCCCATTGTTTGTTCTTAGCAACTTGAACTTCTTTCCTATTTGGGTTTCCATCAAGCTATGCCATTTCACAAATTCCTCTAGTGCTTCATTCTTTATCTTTAAGATATATATCTAGTATTTCCGTGACTAATAACAGACATGAAATACCTCTTACCTCCCAAAGTTTGAGTCTGAGCTGGCCCCTATAGGTCACTATGAGCATATTCCACACTTCTGTTGGCTCTTTTTGCAATCCTTGGGAAAGGGGTTCTGTGATGTTTTCCTTATATGCATCCCTCACAGAACTCAATCTTCTACATACTTGTGTTTGACAGCAACCCCCATTGCTCTAGGTGTTTAAGGCTTTTGTTCCCTATATGTTCAAGTCTTGTGTGCCGCAACATGGTTGAATTGAGCTCCTTTTCCTCTATTGTTAGGTTGATCTCTGTAGTACCTATAATAAAGTATAAACCCCAAAACACCCCCCCTCTTTCATTACCCTTACGACCACCTTACCATCCTTGAGATTTCTCTCAAACCATCCTTGGACCTAATCTTATAACCTTACTTGACAAAGATGCTCTTTGATAGAAGGTTTCTTCTAACTCTAAGGACATATCTCACATTGCTCAATGTTCTTCTCTTTCCATCATGCATCTTGATGGAAACATTGCCAATGCCTTTGATATCTTGTTTCCCTGCGTCTGCCATTCTTACCTTGGTTGACATGTTCTCAAAAGAAGAGAACCAGTCCCTGTGGGGAGTTACATGCATTGTGCAACCTAAGTTAAAAATCCGTTCAGTTAACAACTCATGTATTTCACCTATCATGGTAAGTATCTCATATCTATTGAACTTTTCAAGCTTCTCAACATTTCCTACAACACCTTTTTATGCCTTTATGTCCTTCTTCTTCTTCCTATAATCCCTTGCAAAGTGTCCTTCTTTATCACAGTTGAAGCATTTTTTTACCTTTGGCTTTATTCTTTTTCTTATCATCATCATCATTCTTCTGTTTGTCTTTTCCCGTAGCTTTCTATCCACTACCTTTCTTTGAACAATTTGATGCAGACTTACTCTCGGAGCTGTTGTTCGTGAACATCACCTCTGTTTCTTTCTTGAAGTGATTGTTGTCTATTGCTTTGTCCATTAGAGAATATATAACCCTCTTCACTATTAAAGCGTCTCCACTAATACACTTGACCACCTTCTTAAATCCATTATATTCCTATAGAATTGACTTTAGAATCACCAGAGCTTGATGTTCTTTTGAAATTTTCTCCCCTGTTGCTTTAAGATCCTAAATTAGTTTAAAGAAATAATCCAAGTTGTCTTTAAAGGTTACCATCGTATTCATTTTGAAATTTCCAACTCATCGATTTTTTCCCATAACAACTTTGTAATGTTGCAGTCTTTGACTTTTTTGATGACAATTGGTGAAAGATGTAGCATTAGTTTATAGTGAGCCAGTCTTGCTTTCTTCAGGTTCTTCATAGGATCTATCTCATCACCGTATGTAGCATCTATGGCACTAAAACATTTGTAGGATTCAAGTAGGGCTTGCATATATAATTTCCAGATTGCAAAATCTTCCTTTCTATTGAACACTTCCATCTCTTTTCCAACCATTTTGTAGGTTCTTGTGTTGACATTATTGAACTTTCTTGATGGACTATTGATTTGTTGATTAGGATGGGGATAGATACCTTGAAGCTCTGATACCAATCTGTTAGGATTTTGTATGGCTTTCTATTGTCTTTAATAACAAAGACTGATGATGCTTGTTGCTTGAACATGTTTTACAGAAATGAAGAGTTGTAAAAAAGTAAAGAAGACACAAGAATTACTTGGTTTGATAGCTTAATGCTATCTACATCCAATGGTCAATCTCCCACTATAGTTTGACTAGTTTTAAGAAGAGAAGAATACAAGAGAATGTGTGTTTCTAAACACCTGCAAGAGTTCCCTTACAAACTCCCTACTACACTTATTATGTACTCTAGAACTCTTTTAGAATTTTTCCTCTCTTGAATCAGACGAGTATGTTGCGTATAAGTTGATTGTGTTATATGTATCTGTGTTTGACTAATTGTATGTATTTACAGACTACTAGAGAAGTTGTATATCTATTGTTGAGGCCACACTTATTTATCCTTTTTGTGCTTCTTACATGACTTTTTGCATATGCCATCCACGTGCTTTATTAAAACTCAGCCCTATTATTACTACTTCGTGCTTTAACCCATATATTGCATTTCTTCTCTTTGTATTCGAATCCTCCAGAGACTTCTTCTCTTCTCTCACACGTACACATCTGTCCAGAAGATCCCTAATTCTTTTGTTTTGATTAATGAATTCATTGAGGGTTTATGTAGAATTTGTGATTGTCTTCACAAAAATAGATATACTTTTGATAGTAAATTATTTTAAATTAGTGTATCATAATTTTTGAAATTAGAAAAAGTGTTAAATTCATCTAATTTATGGATCCAGCTTTAAAATGAAGTTATTCTAAAGGCGTAAGTACTCAAGATAGGGGAAGAATTTAGTTTGATGGATGCAAATAACAACAGGATACGAAAAATATTCATTAAAAAAAGCAACATTTTATTTTTTTTGAAAATGCTTATGCTATAATGTATATAATTATTCATTTTTTTGACTTGTAAACGTATAGAGTTAACATTTCTCATCTTTTAATGCAAGATTCATTCTAAGTGGTTAGGGTGTGAATGAGCCCAAGTTTATTACATAAATTGGCTACACTTTTGTTATCCTTAATGTACTTTTTGACTCTTAATTTGTGATTTTTGTGCTTTAATTAGTCCCTTATATGAATTC
>JAOSBN010000004.1:33799010-33812670 GCA_027563595.1 Erythroxylum suave | reverse complement strand
TTTTCTCTCATTTCTTATAATCATATCCTCCATCATTAATGAATTTGGTTTCATCTTATTTATTTTATCAATATATAAATGTTTTATATATTTTTTCATTATAAAATCTCAAATTTTGTTAATCAATTAAAATTTGCAACTTCAGTTAATTGAATTGATGGCTTTAATTATATTTTTTTTTGTTTCAGTTCCTACAATCCTATCCTCCTTTATTAATGGATTTACTTTCATCTATTTATGATATCAATATATGTACATTTTACATATTCATTCATTCTAAAATCTCAATTTTTATCAATCAATTAAAATTTGTAATTTCAATTAATTGAATTGATCAATTTAATTATAATATTTTTCTTTCGTTTCCTATAATCCTATCTTCCTTTATTAATGAATTTGGTTTCATTTTATTCATTTCATCAATATATGTACATTTTATATATTCATTCATTATAAAATCTCAATTTTTATTAATTAATTGAAATTTGTAACTTTTAATTAATTGAATCGATCACTTTAAGTATAATCTTTTTCTTACATTTCCTATAATCTTATCCCCCTTCATTAATAGTTTCAATTGATTCATTTTATCAATATTTGTAAGTTTATATATTAATTCATTATAAAATCTCAATTTTTATTAATCAACTGAAATTCTTAACTTCAATTAATTGAATTAAGTACTTTAATTATAATCTTTTTCTTTCATTTCTTATAATCCTATATTCCTTTATTAATGAATTTGGTTTCATCCTATTCATTTTATCAATATATGTACGTTTTATATATTTATTCATTATAAAATCTCAATTTTTATTAATCACTTGAAATTTGTAGCTTTAATTAATTGAATTAATCACTTTAACTATATTTTTTATTTCTTATAATCATATCCTCCTTCATTACTGAATTTAGTTTTATCTTATTTATTTTATCAATATATGTACGTTTTATACATTTATTCATTATAAAATCTCAATTTTTGCTAATCAATTGAAATTTGTAACTTCAATTAATTGAATTAATCACTTTAATTATAATATTTTTTCTTTCAATTCCCATAATCCATCATCTTTTATTAATGAATTTGGGTTAATTTTATCAATATATTTGAATTTTATATATTCATTCATTATAAAATTTTAATTTTTAGTAATCAATTGAATTTTATAACTTCAATTAACCTCAATTTCCATTCAAAATAATAAAATAAGAATAAAATGTCAGGTCAACCGAAGCCCCTAATTAGCTCAATTAAGGTCAAGTCATATGGCCTGATCAGGCATCAGGTAGGGCTTCAGGTTTGTATCTCGATGCCCAATCGGACCTTAGGCTAGTCTAGGGAGTTTGAAAGAACAACGAGTTTGGAGCTTAGAGGAGTAGTAAGGCAATTGCAACCAAAGCTCCATACTTGATGGGGAATGGAAATAGAAAATGTATCGTGGAAAATCTACATAATCAGAGCTAGAAGAGAATGGGAGGAAGAAACTGCACTAGGTTTAATGTTTTAAAATTTATTAAAATTTTTATAATTAGTTGAAAAATAGTGGATAATTGGCAACCATGCGGCAAGTGCAAAAATCTGACGTGACAAGCCACATTAGGGACTTTTCATATCTTGAATATTTTTGTGCAATCAAGAATAAAATGATAGATGATTTTGTTGCCAGAATTTGAAATTGATTCAAGCATTTGAATAAGTATATTATAAACCTTGAGAAATTCTTTGAGATGGCTTCTAAAAGTTTCATTTAACTATGATGAAATTAAGTACTGATGTATGTATAAAGTATAATTTGGCTATATTAAGATCGATTATGCTTTTACGTTACAAGCATGTTTTGAATGTAACAGTAAAAGAAGTGGAGGCTCCAACTTTTTTTTTCAAAAAAGAATTTTGATGGATCCTGGTAGTGATATTGATATATTAAAATGCTGAATTGTGATTTCTAAAAGATTTTCTATTTCGGGTATGTTGGATAGAGATTTTTTGGCTATTTGTTTGACTACAAAATGTGAAGTCTATCTTATAGTTCACTCAAACCAAATAATATAAAATCTATCATTAACATTCGAGATTTGGATAACTGCAAAAAGAACTTAGTCCATATAAATAGTTATAAATTTTTGTTTATAATTTTTTATTTACTTATTCAATTGTAGTTATTTGTTGCAGGAAAAGATAATGATTCTTCTTCATGTGACAATGATAGAGAAAACTTGTTTGGTCGAGGATATTGCCATTTTTCGTTTTCAAAAACATGAAAACCGCAACCACTTTATGAAAACCAAAAAATAACATTTTCGTATGTTTTTAAATCAAGTTTTCGTGTATTTTTAAAACATGTTTTCATCCACCTGCGTATTCAGCCACTTTCACTGTTAAAAGGTCTTGCATATAAAAATTAACGAAACTACATCTCTGCGTCTTCTGCTATCTTTTGTGGCAAGTTTATCTCTCTCATCACAGAACAAGTCTTTTTTTTTCCTTTTCCTTATTCTCTGTTTTCTCCGATAAAGCAGAGTCGCCCAAAAACTACGGTCACTGACGCCCTCCACCTGCTCTCTTTTAAATGACTTCCTCCTGCGTTATTCTCTTTGTCACCTGTTTATTGATCACATTCTTCTCTTTCTTTCAACTCACCAATGGCCTGGGCTCAGGCTCCACAGTCACCGTCATCTCCGGCTCTGCAATTGTTTGCAGCATTGTTGCAGCAGAATCCACCCACGACGTCGTCTGCTATCAAGGTGGCTACAAAAACAGGTAGTTGATCAAATATCATCACTTCGATTTAGCACCTTTTTTTTAATATATTCTGTTATGGGTTCCAATGAGTTTATTCATTTCCATGGCTTTTCAGGTTTGCTCAGGTGCAGTAAGAGTTGCAGGCTTCGATGGACAAACTACTTGAAACCTGGGATCAAACGTGGTAAAAACATTGCTAAATTGCTTAAAGGATGGATGAGAAACGGATCGAAAAAGTCCCAAACAAGCTCAACAACTACTCAGAATTCGTGCTAGAGAGGAGTGGCTTATGAGATAAAGAAGATTGCGTGAAAGAGAAGAGAGCTTGCGGAGAAGAAGAAGAGGGAACAGTAGGGTGGGCAAAACATTAATTTGTCTAATCATAAACAGTGAGTAACTAGTGAGTGACATGAAAGAAGAAAAGAAGAGAGCTTCGGGAATAGAGAGAAGATTGGGAATAGAGGATTGAATAGTCATATAATTTCTATTTATGTAATTGTATTATATAAATTAATATGTAATTTTTTAATAATATTTGATTTCTATATATTTTAATTTTAATTATAAGGATCATTAAGTAATTTAAAAATATAATGTACTGTATTATAATTATTATACATAAGAGTATAATTATAAAAAATTAAAAAAATAGAAACAGGATGATAAAATTAAACATATTCTTATTTTTATTTTTTATTACAAATTTCAACCAAACATGTTTTTGTTTTTCAGTTTTTATATTAGAAATTTCAACCAAACAGGTTTTCGTTTTTTTAAGGAAAAAAACAAAAACTAAAAACAAGAAACAGAAACAAAAAACAACAACAAAAAAAACAGAAGTGAAACCAAACGACCCCTTATTATGAATTTTGTTACAAAATATATTTTTATTGTAAAACGAGTTTATAGTTATTTTTATTTGACAAATGATTAAGTATTTTTATTTAAATTTAATATAATTTTATATGTTAAGACTTAAGTTAATATTGGTGTATTATAATTATATTTTATACAATTTTTAAAAGATGTGAACTTATAACTTGAGTTCAAATTTTAAGTTTTTATAATAAGCCATTTTTTAATTTGATATTAAAATTATTTTGTGAGTTGAATTAGGTATGAACCTAAAAACCTTCAAAAGAACTTAGTTAAACTCAATTTAGCTTATCGAGCAAGCTGGCACCTTATGCAGAGATTGATTGGAGCCTCCAACATAGGCCATCTCCAAAGCATCTCCAAAATGGAAGAAAAACAATAAAATGAAGGAAAATTTAACCCCAATCCATCAGCATTTTTTCCTCCATTTTGAAGAGATGTGGTGTGGCATTGTATAATCTCTCCATTACTTTTCCTAATTTTCAGCTCTTTTTTTCTTTTTTCTTTTTTTCTCTCTCAATCTTTTCTTTCTTTTTTCATTCATTCGTTCTTTTTTAATTCTTTCATTCTTTGTTTTGTCATTTAAACAATATTCCAATATTTTCATTATATGTTTATTTTAGTAATTATAACTTTATAATAATTTTAAGGTTTAGTCTCATATTTATAAATATTTTCATTATATGTTTATAACTTTATAACTATTTACTTATGAATAAATATTTTAAATAAACAGTTTTAAAAATATCCATTAGAAAACATCAAAGAAGTAAATCATAAATATATTGATATTAATAGTCGAATAATATAATAAATTACAAATAAAGATAAATTCAATTAGAACACATATACATGAATATTAATAGTCAAGCAGTAGAAATAAATTAAAAAATACAAGCAAAATATAATTAACTTCTAATACAAAATATATTTGATTTGTAAAATTCAATAAAATTTGATGTTTGATATTACGTAATTATATTTTCATTTAATATAATCAAATAATATAAAATAGTGTTATATCTCATGTATTACTTTGTTTAGTATTATCAAATAAAAATTATATTTTAATTGACATTTCATTATTTATTATTCATTACATAAAAAATATAACAACAATAATATTGTGAATGAAAATATACGCGAAAAAGTAAAGTTGGGTTAATTTTATAAAGTAATTTTAATAATCATTAATGAAAGGTGAAAAAGAATATACTAAGAATATTTCTTTTTGGTGTAAAAAATAAATTTATAAATTGGAATAAAAAGTACTGTAGCATCTCTAAAATAGAGGAAACTCTACTCTATTTTGGAGGAATGGGTTAGAAATGCCCTTAAGGGAATAAATAATATGTTTCCATTATTCTGTGTCTATCGTGTTTTATGAGCATCCATTCATCCAATAAATGAGACTTAAAAAAATTGGATGAATTGATACTAACGAAACATGGTAGGCATAGACTAATAGGAACAAGTGATGTAAACTTGGCTTAACTGCTAATGAATGTAGTACTGGAATAGTTTTTATTTTTTAAAGCAACTTGCAAATTACTGCTCAAAAATAAAGGCTAGAGATAACCCTAGTTGTTTCATTTGTACTCCTATCTAAAGAAGGAAACTCTTCTCCGTATTGCTTAACCATCATACAAGGTATATGAGTAGGAGTAATGATAGGAATTGCTGGCTTAGGCTAACAGGTAGAAGATTTCAGCATTTCACGAAGAGATCTAGGTCTAAATCTTTTTGAGGGTAGACCACTAGATTCGTTGGAATCATCTGGATCTGAATCATCCTTGTGTGGATGATACTGTTGAGAAGGCATACAAAGAGTTTTAAACTTGTTTTTCCTCCCTCATTGTCTGGCATACCGCTCATCACCATCATCACTGTCTGACTCAGGGTTAAGACAGACTTCACAGTCATATTTGCACAGAGATGGGTCAACATGCCATACAAAGGGTCCATGATGATGATTTATATAGTCTGAATTTTCATTATATTTAAAATAATGGATAGGCCTAGATTTACCTTCCGTATGAGAAAATACAAGTTGAATCAGAAACATAGCATCAGATGTAGAAGGTCCAGATGGATCTTTGTTGGTTCTTGCACAAATGGACTTCACCATTTCATCTTTTAATGTCTTCAAAATCGGTGGAGTGATTGTATGAAAAGAGTGTCGATGAAGCTCATGGAAAACTTTCTGGTAATTGGTGATCTATTCAATAGGCATCATCAAGCTCCACATTTGGTAATTGCTTCGGGATCTTGATGACAGTAGTCTAATCATTAGAACGATCAATAATCATATAAAGAACATCCGAAGTAGAATTGGGAAAGTTGAGGTCCAAGACATGACTCTAAAGATAATAAATCATCTGGTGATGCATGGTAGCCATGATGATTGTGGGATCTTGATCTGCTCTAATGAGCTGAATCTACACTTGCAGTCGTTCAGACAAAATGGGATCATCCAACTTGATGTTGAAATCAGGTGCTATTGTCAGAATAACACTTCTATTGTTAAAAGTGATCAGCAAAGTACCAATCAAAACATTTTGGTATGTTGTGTAGGAAGTGTCTAGAAGAATATCCTGGCTATAGCACGTATTCCTTTTCTTCCATGATGTGTGAGAACAAGACATATAGCTCCTAAATATAGATGTGTATGGTTATGTTCTCTCCACATAGCGATCAGCTCCTTTGGTATCTCAAGCTTTATGTATTGTTCTGTAGTAGTAGATCTAAGACCACACTGTTCCAATCTAGAACTTTAGATTATTTCTTTGATTTTTAGTCTAGATGTAGACAAAATAGTATATATACTTCTTGTCCAAGAATGATCATGAGAATAGATACTATCAGGACTCAACAAAGGTAAAGAAGACTCACAAATACGATTTTCTACAAGAACATGAGTACTTTCAACTAGATTTTTAATACGATTAGACAAAACACGCTTAACACTAAAAGGTAGACTAGACATAAACAAAGTTGAAGACTGATATAATGTTTCCATAACTGTTGGGCTCTTTCCTTACTCACTCTTATTAAGAGACAATAATACTGTTTGCTTTTTAGAAAGTTGTTTGTTTTTTCAAAGTAGCTTTGTGAAGGGCGTGATGATTGTACTTAAAGCTGCTTTCTTTTTCAAAGTTATAATTAGTGTGTTTTTGAGTTTTTTTACTTTCCCATCCTTACTTCACCTATAAAAGCAAGGTTCCTCTTCCATTGTAAGCAGGCAGAAGTTCAACATTTGATTTCAATAAATATTAATTTGAGTGTTTTCCATTCTCTCTACGTTCTCTCTCTCCTAAAAGCTTAAGCCTTCAGTAATGTTACTATCTACCATTACACAGAGACAAGTATACTCTAAACTTGCCTCTTCTGAGGATCTTGTGTATCAGAAAGTCTAAAATAGTGTATGACTGCATAAAATAATTCAGCTGTGAGATTAGAATTTAACGAGGAAAGAGTGTAGGTATTGTTGTGACTATTATTTCAAAACAGAAAAAAGAGTTATGAGAGTGTAAGATTCCTGAAAGGAAATATAAGTGTTGTGCCTGTGCAAAGAAGGGCTTTATGTCTCCGCTATCATACCTAGAGCTTACCAATAGTCATAAGATTTTCATATTATTTCACAATAGTCTACCAAATACTTCAATAATCTACAGTCTGACTTTGATTAACCGATGTTCTTGTTAAATTTTTTATAATTGGGCCTAAATAAACTGAGCACATATAAGCCCAAATGAGGTTCCATCTTAAAACCAATTGGTGATAAGAGAAGTAACTCACTAGCCTTATATGCATGCTCAAGGCCTTGTATTCTTTCAATGTGGGACAAACTCTCACTTATATTCCAACATGCCCCCCTCACGTGTGGGCTAATTAGGGCCCAACACGGGATACAGTTTATCGTGTCGATGTGGTAACGAGTAACTCAAGAGCAACCTGCTCTGATATCATGTTAAATTTTTATATAATTGGGCCTAAATAAACTGAGCACATATAAGCCCAAATGAGATTTCATCTTAAAACCATACCATGTTAAATTTTATATAATTGGGCCTAAATAAACTGAGCACATATAAGCCCAAATGAGGTTCCATCTTAAAACCAATTGGTGATAAGAGGAGTAACTCACTAGGCTTTTATGCATACTCAAGGCCTTATATTCTTTCAATGTGGGACAAACTCCCACTTATATTCCAACAGTTCTGCTCAAAAGGGTGATCTTTTAATGAGACCAATGGCATGAGAAAAGGAAACAAGATAATCTGCTTAACCCACCTCGGAGGAACTTGTTCATTTGACCAATATAGTCTACAAGACCGTGCATTGGTTAGACAACAGTGGGGCATTGGACGATTTGACAATGGCTTTGCCTCCCTGGGAGACTATGATCTTGCAGAAGAAGAGCGATGAAGTGATTTTGTATTGTGAGATGTGATTGGGTGAAGATTAGAAGTCGTTGTATTTAACGAAGCAGAAACGAACTTTTTAACTTCAAGAGTGATTTGATGGCATCCGGTCAATTGCCTCATTGGAGTTTTTATAGAGCTCTCTATCATTTGCATCCATCGTGATTTTTTATAAATAAAAATAAAAGAATTAAAAGTTTTAGTCCACATTTTAATGCTGACTCAACTCTTGGTTTCGCAATGCTGAAAATCATCAACGTGAGTAAAACATATTCTGTTGTTCTTAAAGAATCGAAGCACGTGAAAGAAAATTTCAACTTGGATAAGTGTTGATTGGATCTGAGAAACTTGGAATCATCTCCTGCCACAGCTTTAGGATTAGGTCTAGCAGGAAAATTTGACAACAGAAAGAAAAAGCCTTATCAGGTATTGGAAGCAGCCAAATCCGACGTTTGAATTCAGATCAGAGGCAGGTCCTTTCCTACATAGGTCTATTACAGCAGGAAAAAGACAAGCAGGAGAAGGGCAAAACACAGAAAAGAGAGGCAAATCATATAATATTATACTAAGGCCCAGGAAATGTACATGTGGGTTCCGATTTTACTAGGAATACATTCACCTTCCTTTATTTCTCTTGCATATACATGACACAGCATACTACAATCTAGTCTTTGGATCTTCTTTCTACAAGATTTTACCCTCCATAGTAGATGTTAGTCTGTACTCCTCTAATTAATATAATACTCGATCCCCAGCAAAAGAAGAAACAAAGAAATGAAAGAACATTAACCCAAGATTAATCTTCAATAATGTCTTTCATTCTTGTAGCTCCAAAAATGTCCCCACTGTTAGATCCTATTCAAACGAAGAAGTTCTTCAGTCAACTCCTCCACCAACAATCCTAAGATACCAAGTTCGATTTCTAAAGCCGCCTCTCCCACTTGCTCTTGGTTCCTCTTCCATTTATCATAATCTATATTGAAATCTTGTTCCACCATCATGTCAATGGTGTTAGACTGCACCTCCTTCCATGACTCCAACCTCTTGCAGACCCTTCTCACTGTCATTTCTTCTGCGTCGCTGTAACAGCTCTGCTCTTCTTTTTCCGACTCCACTAGGTCTGAAACCAGTTTTTTCATGTGTCTTGGGATTTTTGTAGCAGATTCGTCGAGTTGTTCTAAGATGATCTTGTCAATCTCATTTCCCACAACGGATGGTACTAATCCATCGCTTTCAGATTCCTCTTGGAAGTCATTGTCATTGCTATTTTCATTGTCATCATCATCTTCTTGTTCTTGCTCTAGCATTCTCTTTTCAAGTTCAACAGGATCCAATTCTGCCAATTTCTGGAACCGACGGAGCTTTCGCAGCAGCTGTTGTCCTGCTCCTAGAAATGACAAATGAGACTAAACATCAGTATTCGCAGTTAAAGGCAGCAACTTGCTGGATCATCTCTAACCAATCAACAACCTAGATGTGTAGGCCATGCAACTTAAATGAAAAATGCACTGAAACAGAGGCCATAAACAAGAAGAACTTCAATGTAAAATCTAGTAGATTTCTGCGGCATCTAAACTTGAAGTATCATTAAAAACTGACTTTCGTTGAATGGTAACTTAAGAAACACCAAGCACAAAGGCGCGTTCAGTTCCTAACTTCCTACACACAAGAACATTGACATTAAATATTGCCCCCAAGTAAATTTAACCTAAACCATTTCTTCTCAACACCCAGCAGAGCAGATAATTTAATTGGATCCACCAAACTTAAGCTACTATCAGAGAGGAATTATTTAATGTGTAATAGCCAAGACAGCAGTTCAATGACTGCCGAGGAACCAAGAAAAGCAAATGGTACATTCCACCATAAAACTGATCAGGTCAACCACCGACAATCATAAGTTCTGATCTGATGGTAGCTTAAATTATCAGTCGTCATGTCTACTTTGAGAAAATTACTTTAGACTGCGGAAGAACTTCAAGTTCCTATAAGAAGCATCATCTGGAAATTATTGTACCGTAGCAGCTCTTTAATTAAAGCATTTCAAGAATAAAACCATAACTGATATGGGTTCCAGCAATTTAAGTCACTGGCGAACTCCGAGAACTTGAAACATCAATCTATACAAAAATCTGAAAGGATCAAGTTGCTGGAATCATGTCGAATAACCCCTTCCCAACCCACCCCACCTAACATTAAACGAGTGTGGGTCACATATGAAGCAATCAATGACAAACAGAGGACTCATTTAACAAACCTTAGCGTACTCTACCCAATCCAAGTCTAAACTTTGGAAATGGAACCCACACAGATTTGATGTGATCACTGGTCATGACCCTCCATACATGAACACTTAAGTATACGTCCTTTCTAACAGGTAGAAACATCGCTATAAGTTGTACCACTGAAGTTGAAAATGCACAACTAAAGATAATCATTTTGAAAGAGGCTGTACATGAACATGGGGTGCACATACTTTGTACGATTGCATAGCTCCGCTCAAGCTCAAAACCGTCGTCCTCGCCCTGATCGTCATGTCCATCGTCACCAACATCAAAAGTGGGGTCCAATACAGAAACAGGACTACACTGTTCTGTATCCTCCTCTGCTCCAACTCCAATAGTATCCTGGTTCTGGACACGGAATTTCTTTAAGCTTTCCACTTCTTTGTTGTCTTCTCCCTATTATAAAATAATTTCCTTAGTCTAATCACGACATTATTGGTTAACATTCCGTGATTGTGGCTGTATGTCATAGATAATCGGTCAGGTTTTTGAACTGAAACTGAAATTGAAATTTTATTTATAGATCATAGAAAAAACAAAAAGGGCCTTGTCCTTTCTCTAGTAAAATTATTTTCCACTAAAACAAAGATTTGCATGATTGCAAAGTACACATGTAAACATGCAAAGTTGTTTTCGTGGTAAATGACACATACGACCCTCAAAAGACTTTTGGATCTTGGAACAAAATTGGAGATGATGGAGGCCTTTAGTTGTCAATAACAGGAAAAACATTCCGACTACACTTATGAATTGCCGACAAATCAAGCAAGTCAAACTCACTCGGCTGACTCGCGAGTGAACTCGTTCAGTAATCGAAGTTGCGTTAACATGTTCAATGCGATCAAAATACACTAGCTTTTATCAAACTGAGACGTAATTTAGACATACCTCTGATCTTATATGACATGGCGAAGCAACCGGTGATGAGAAGTCCTGCGTCGGACGACCAGGAGAAGGGCTTCGTCGAAGCACAAAATGGAAAGGGCTTTCGCAGGAGTGATTATCGTAAGAAACAAAATTGGAAACGCCATCTTTGCTAATGAACTTGACATTTCTTACCAATTCCTCGTCTTCATCCAGCTGATCATTACTGCTAGATGATGTCTCCAAATCCAAATCCAAGGATTTATCTTCGTTACTCTCCGACCAAATTGCACTACCGGGCCTTCTATTGAAAGAGCAAGAGAAGCTCGTTTCACAAGCACCTAAATCAGAAGCACTTTTCACATTAACACCAACCTTATTGGACTCTTGTACTAGATTCTCATTTTTAGCTTTGAACAATTTTTTACGGCCAACGGGAGGATCCCACTTCAGTATATCCTTCACCGAAACATTGACGCCTTCGCCACTGATTTCCCTCTTGCGTGTCTTATTACGACTCTTTAGTGACTTTAGCATGGACCCAAATAAACCAAAGCCATTGTTTTTCTTCTGAGTTCTGGCTTCCTGTGAAGGTGAAGATTGTTTCTGGATCCTAAGAGCGGCTTCCAGTAAAAGAGCCGCCGTTCTTGCGGGGATGTTAAGGAAAATTGCATTGAGACTTTTGCAGGGGTTCCTGGCTGGAGACTGAAACTCAAAGAGAGGCGATTTTCTGGGGTCTGGAGAGTTGGTAAACGAGAAAACGCAAGCGTTTTTACAGAACATGTGATTGAAGTGCGAGTTTTGAGAGACGGACTTTGGCTTCTTGAGCTGTAAGCTCTTCATGGAAGATGTTTTGAGCCTGTCAGCAATGTAATCTTTGAGAAAAAAGGGTTCTTGATCCTCTTGCAAGAGCTCGTGCAACAAGTGCTTTTGAGCCATCATTAGAGGACAGCTTCACTATTGATTCTTGATGATAAAATAAGAAAAATGATCTTTCAGAAAATTAGAGTCAGCACCATGATAATATATGAAAGAGTTGAAGAGGTTTCAACTTTTGAAACTGGGTATCTAGTGTGAGAGTGGAATTGAATGAGTTGCTACAAATATAGCGCTACTTGAGCTAAAAGAGGGGAAGGAATGAGGAGACTTCCTGATTCAAATATGGGGTTTTAGTATTACGAGGCAAGGTGGTGCCAATGAACTGATTATAATATAATAGACACAAAGAAACAAGAGATGCCAAAGACATCTGACAATTATAGTTTCGATTGTACTTTACCTTCACTCCAATCAGATTACTTAATATTAATCATAATTACTGCATTAGAGTGACAGGCAGTACTAAGTCTCAGGATTGATTGGTCAGAGCTCGCTTCTGATGGACCAGAGTCTTACTCTCCTCGTAAGGCACAGTTTACCCTAAAGATATTGAATTTTGAGTAGCATTCAAAATTTGACAGGCCCAGTTGCACTTTGAGCATCAATAATTTTTTCAAAAAATTATTACAAAAATTCAATATCCAATACCCTTTGCATCTTATTTCTGTTATCTTGTGGTTACTTTCTACGTGCCAAAGTTGCAGTCCTGTTCACTCTGATGGATGACTTTACAGCTGTAAACTAGTGTGAGCAATTAGCACGCTTGGAGTAGACCACTCACTCGCAACAAAGTTAATAAAGTCATGCATAGGTAATTTAACAGGGTCAATAAACGAGTTCAATACTGTAGCCACATTTTGTACATGTGGCCCCATCTCTTTTATTTTCACATACAAAAATAATTATAAAAAATAGTAGTGTTACTAAGGAAGACGTGGCAAAGTTTGGTGGCAATAGAGCCGAAACGAGAAATGCAAAACGACAAAATGTGAAAAAAACCACGAAACTGAAACGACCCCGCGTGATGACTATGAAACAGAGTCCGATTGACTCAGACCAGATTGTCCTTTTGACGCACGCCCCTATCCCTCGGCCTTTTCATCTTCGTCTCATTTACTTGCACTTTTGTCTTTCAATTTTGTGTCTCCTTTGTGAAAAGCTGTTACGGTAGCAGACTAAGAGTACGTTTGGTTCAGCTTTTGACAGATAGAAAAGTACTTTTTTTTACTGTAAAAGTTATTTTAAAGAAAAAAGAGTATTTAGTAGTAAACTTCAAAAACACTTTTGGAGTAGAAATAATTTTTTTAAAAGCTAAAATACAGCTTTTTCAAAAGCTCAAATTTGAAGCTTTTTTAAAAAGCACTTTTTCAGGTAAATTTTTTATATCAATTAGTGAGCTTATTTTTAGTCTCTTTTATCCTTATGCTTTATACATAATTTTCACAATATCTACAAACACATCTTCACGTTTATTTTGAGATTTATATAATATTATTTAAATTTTTATAAATTTTAATATTTATTTTTGAAATTAGTTTTATTTATGTTATAATCTATACAAAAAATTTGGTTAGATATATTTTCAT
>JAOSBN010000004.1:33770631-33794356 GCA_027563595.1 Erythroxylum suave | reverse complement strand
GTCAAGGCCTTCGTGTCTGCTAAAGGTAACTGGAAGATGAAAAGGATAATTTCCACGGTTTAATAGTTAGAGAAATAGGTTCCCTTTTTTCAATATTATGTCAACGATTAAAATATATTTTTTATCAATTTTATCAAAATATATAGAACAATATTTTTTAATTTCATTGGTATATTGACATTTTACAAAATTAAGGTTGTAAATATTAACGGATGATCTATTTTAAGCCCCTGAATTCTATATTTACAACACAACACGAAAGTAAAAAGAGTCGAATCATAAAGGGTTTCAAAATGAAGATGATATTAGAACTTTTCATAGTCACACGCGAGACCCCACCTCCAACTGACCAATTGAGGCTTGGCAGTGACATCACCAAGCAACCATTAAGACGGTCTCAATGGCGGAAAACGTGGAATTTGCTTAGAAAAGTTGAATCGATAGACAATATGTAGAGGGCATTTTTGTAGAAGAATAAAACGTTGGAAGGTCGCTATTAGAATCATACCATGTTTTGATTTTGTGTCATTTGACAATTCGGCTCATTTCGGAAGAATAGGACAAGGTGATCGAAAATAATTTCATAGGGAGGAAAAGGCAGCTGACAAGAGCCTGTTTCTTGACAATTGGTCTCATTCTACGAAGTCATCCAAATTCCAATGTTGGATTGAGTAGTTGGAAATGGTGAACATCATCGACCCCTGACTTTGAGACAAAAGTTGGGTTTTCTAGCTATATATGGCTGCCAATTGAAGATTGATGAATCGTTTCAGTGTCAACGTACAAAACAACACACAAATTTCTCCCTTGAGCATATAGAATCAAAGGAAAAAGTTTTCGGATGAAAAGCAAAAACAAAATCAAGTGAAATAGAACTGCGATTTCAACAAATGGACCTGACAAAAGAGAAATAATCCAGTATCAGTGATTCTTCTTCACATGTGAACGAATTCAAACAGCCGTCCCTCCTACTAAAACTATTCAGCCCCTTGGTCGAACCCAACAAAAAGGAAAGGTTGATGGTTTCAAGTGAAAGATTCTATGCACTTATGGCTGAATCCGCTTGGTGGTATGCAGAAGACTGGATCTTTTCTGGCCACAGAAACAACTAATTTGTATGCTTCAGTATGTATTGGAGGGTGTTAAATGATGTGGTCTGGCTTGTGCTTCCTAACAAAGAAGTGGAAGTGACATGGTTCTTGTATATGATTGCCGGGTGGCAAAAACTTTCAGGATTTTGTCTTCACATTAAACCAAAAGAAGTGTCTTCTTTTACACTGGGTTTTCATCAACCCTGTATAATCTATGATCTACCGTTCGATTCTTTCTCTCTAACTACCGATTCATCCATCTATACTCAACGCGAAATGTCCGAAAGGCTCTTTTGCTTGACGTTTTGAGAAGCCTGGACCATCGGCAGCTACATTAATAAATATACACTTGAATTAAGAAAATTGGGATTTGGTAAGCTATCTATCTACTACAGAAGGGGACGAGAGCCTTTAATGTGATTAGTTGCCAGACCACGTCCCACCCACGACAACATCATTTTTGGTGAGCACGCAATTTAGTTCTTTAATAACAGTCAATTCCTGCATTAAGTTGCTATAATTAGACCCTCGTTTGAGGGTGCTTTCAATTAGCCATCCACGGAGTGTTCTTTCATTATAAGAGAGTTATGACAACCTCATCAAAAAGAGTCAAATGAATAGGATGGAAGTTAAATGATCCATCAAGAGTTCTACCGAGAATAATAGAAACAGAACGTTTCCAGCAGACCCTCCCCTATATCTCTTGTTCCTTCTATAACTTTTACATATCTGCTTCCAAGAAACTTTGGTGAGATAAGAGCGCGGTTATTACTGATTCTTTTGATGGTTGACACCTAGAGCATTGGATGCGTTATGTTAAGGAGGCCAAAGGACAATTTTTATTGGTTTGCCAGACCAAAAACATTTGAAGTTCACAACACTTCAACATCGACCTCGGCTCGTGTGTGTGTAAGGTTTAGCCAATAGTGAGTAATTTTAGCTTTGACCCAGGAAAAATGCCTCCTTGATGATAAACGAGAATGAAGAACCTCATGAGCACGTCAATACAGGATAAAGCTTCACTGCAATTTGTTGATTTACCATATCCCAATCTATTACATCATTAATCATCTTCAGGCAAACAAAGATATACAAAATGAATTGTTAATGAAATTGAACCTTTTTTTGTCCAAGGACTTCATCCCAAAATGAAAACAGTACAATGCAGGACAAAAGGAAAGTGTGAGAACAAAATGCAGAGTCAAAGATACATTTAGTTACAAACCTGTTTAAAGGGTCTTCCCCCACCTAAATGAGCTAGAACACCATCAAATTCTAACAGAACAAGCATGAATAAAATACGCCAAACCCAGAAAAAAGGAAAATGAAACACTGATATTTGAATATATAGAGGTCACTTTAAATACATCACACAAGCCTAATCAGTTAAAGAGCACTAGGCTATCATCAGTGTATTGTCTCGATGTGCTTACTCAGCTCCTCCAGCTTCTTCAGCCTCAACCTCTCGCTTTCACTCACCAGCTGATCAAGCAAAGGAAACGATGAAATGTTTAATTTTATGCATATATTGAAAAATCATTAGAAGAAGAATTCATTTTAAAATTGGCAAGCAATTTTACATATACAACTAACTTCTCAGCCATCACTGACAACCTTAACAAAATGAGAGTGAATCTGTAATGAGCAAGCCAAGATATTTGCATACTATCGCATTTCTTTGTCCGAATTACCATGAATGAAACTGTTTTATTCAAGATACGGAAAAGAAAAAGACTGACCTCCATTAATTTGGTTATGAGCTGCACTTTTTCCCTGTTCTTCTCGTTGAAAGCCTCAAGAGCGTCTTTGTACTCTTTCTCCTGAGGCAAAAAATAATCCAAATTTAGTGGTCCTTCCAGTTTGTCATATTCTAGCACAATAAATTTAATCTTTTGGACCTATTAGCCAAATACCTGCAATTATAATTCAGTTTATTGTAACAAAGATTTGGTGAAGTAAAAAATTTTTACCTTCTTTTGGACTGTATGCCCTAGTGGTTTTAGTTCTTTGTTCACAGAATCAATCTTCTTCCTAACCACAGCAACTTCTTTCCTCATGGGATCTGCTAAAGATTCTAGCTCCTGCAGAACAAAAATACAATTTGTAAAAACTGGAGGAATTACCTGCCAAAGAACAAAGCTTTGATTTCTAAAAGGCAGAGACCTTTTGAGTTGAGAGCTCTGATAAGTTAAGACCATCCACAAACTATGTAGAGAAAACTAGAACCGAAGGCATGAAGGCATAGACATGCTGAGCTGAAACAAATTACAAAGCATTTTCTCTTATAGGATGGGTAGAGGCTTCAGCTAAACTAACATCAGCCATCCAGTGCCATAAGTTGCCAGGATCCAAGTGTGAAACATTTACTTGAGTTGTGAAATTTAAAAGCCTCTGAAAAGCGTCTCAAGCTTATCAGTTGCTTGTTAAATACATACCCAAGACTTGCAGGTAATTTTGGCAGGAGTGGCGACCACAGATTTCCAGAAAGAACAGAAAAATAGCTCCTTCCATTTTCAATTTTTTAATATTGTAAAGTTGTATTTTTCTGACAAAATGAAGCCATACAAAAACAAAACAGAGCAGAACAAAAAAGATCCAAACTTTCTCATATTTGAACCCGGGAATCTCACAAATTTCAGCTAATCACCCAGTAAAACCATGAAATCTAAGATTTTGAGACGGAAGCTTGTGAACCCACCTCGCGAATAGTAGCCAAACGTCTGGTTTCTTCCTCAACACGACCCAACTGGGCTTGGACCTTCTCCCTAACCTCCATCTTCTTCCTCTCAATCTCTTCCTCTTTGGCCCTAAAAGTGGAAAGAGCAGACCTTGACATCTCTTCATCTTCTTTAGACATTTGACTGCTGAAGCTAAGACTGCCTGAGGTTTGTACCAGTAGTTGGTTTTGTTGCTGAGGTTGCTCCATTTTTTGCACCAAGCTCCACAGAAAACCTTCTTCTTTGAAATTCTCTGTTTATGTTCTCTCCTGGTGCTCTCTCCGTATATCTCTCTCTCTCTCTCTCTCTGATTTCTTTTGCTTTTGCTTTGATAGGTATGATGGGCTGCTTTTCTTTTCTTTTCTTTTCTTTTGCTGCTGTTGCAATTGCTTATAAACAAGGGGTCTGGCTTTAGAAAAAGTTTTCAAAGTATGAGGCCAGCTTAGCTCTCTCTTTTTAATGAGCCAAAGTGATATTTAATAAAACGGCTATTTAGAAAATTGGAATTGATGGAATGACCCCAACTGCCAAAAACCACTGATTAAAGATAAGGGGTGTGGATTTCAACCTCTCAGGAATACAATGTGACCTTAAAATTTTGAAACCCGTCTCACACATATGACACATTGTAACATCACGACACGAACCCCACAAGAAGATAAAATCCCACAAAATAATCATCATCCAGCTTTTTAAGGCTTCAATTTGAATTTGTGCTTTTAATTAAAGAACTCCAAATCGCGTATTTACATATTTATATACTTTATATTTCTATTTTTTTTTTCTCTGCCTCTGCCATTTAAAACACCGGGACAATGGCCCTCTGAGGACAGGAATGTTCTCAATTTTCTTGTAAAATGTTGGCATACAGGCATTTCCATCCATCCCTTGTATGATGATTCACATAAATGGGATGACAGACTCCAACCACATAAATGGGATGACACTCCAAGCAAAGACAGGAAAAGAAAAGAGTAAGAAAGTGTTAAAAACGAAATATTGCCTCGTTTTCGTTCGAATTTTCAATAATGAGATTGTTTTGTTGCCATTAACTTTTTGGCAATTCGAACACAATTTGGTTAAAAGGTTCACCGATCGACGAAAAATGCACGTTTCTTCGTGTTAGGAAACAGCAAACTATAATCATAAACAATTTTCCATGGAATCACAGCCATAAGCTTTTAGGGGGGCTAGCGTTAGAAGTTTAGAGTTAAACCTACTCGTAGTTTTCTCGTAAATGCTGCTTGTCAATTATTAGGTACAATTCTCCCTTAACATCATGTCATTATGAGTTGGAGAAAGTGAATGGCAGCAGCCAGGATATATGACGCAAATTCTATGAGAATGCAGAGAAAGAACAGAAGGCACTCATGCCCATCTCTTAGAGCTGACTCAATGAGCTGTACAATCAGAGGAATTGCAGAACAAAAATAAACTTCAACTACAAGAATGGAATGAGATATATTGTTTTTGGCGGAACTGGAAAGTTGGCGTCCCAAAAGAGAACTCTGATACAAACTTTAAAGGGCAACATGTGTAGAGAAAGTTGATATAAAATTAAAGCATATGTTTGCACAATTTTATGCTGTAAATTAACGTTTGGGAGTGGCGTGGACAAGAAGGGTCACCTACACAAAATCCAGGCCAATGATATTAGGAATCGTAATGGCAAAGGCAAGGTGGGAGAAGGAGGAGGTGGCAGCCGCTTAGCTAACCCTTTTGACAAAAATATCACTGCCTTTTCCTATATGGCACTTTGAAAGCAACGATCTTTTCTTTTCTTTCCTTGGCCAATTGCCATTTTCAATATTTGTCCCTCCTATTTAATTATTTTTTAAGCAAGCAAAGTATCAATTATATTGAAAGAATCCAACTTTTATGAGGATGATATGATATTTCATTATTAATTTTTATTTTGTGATCAAAAGTCACATATTTAAGTCACATAAATAATTCTTTGTAAAATGTAAAGAGAAGATCATCTATAAATGATTTTTTTTCTCCTAACTCTTAAAAAATGGGAAGTCTTGTGTATTAAAATTATTGTTATTATTGTTATTGTAGTTTCTAAAAATTCTCATATAAGTCATTCGAAAATAACCTATATATTGTTAGATTTTTCTAAATCTCATATTTCAGTGAAATTGGTTCCGAGTTGTCATTGTTATTGTCCTCACCTAAAAATTCTCGTATGAACTTAATTTCAAAGGCTACCGAAAATTGATCTAGAAATGGTTTTGTTTTAGTTTTTATATCTATTGATAATTCGGGACTTCGATTTTTACTAATTTTACTGAATTTGACGAATAACAAAAGTCACTTCTAATTAATAATAAATAATGATGAAGTGGCATGTACATTATAACGAGTAAAAATTGGTAGGATTAGGTGAAGATGCACTTTAGATATTCTAAAACGATATTATCACTAGTTAATGGCTCTCAACCTATTCCTTGCTTTCATACCTGTATGTGTGGGGGACCATTTCAGCCATTTGACAAGTCGTCTCAAATTCTCACAAAATTGCCTCTAAACCAACGGTTACGATCTATGGTGGCCATAGGAATCTTAAGGTGGGACCTCAACCATAAGATTAGTGATCAAAGCACACATCAGGGGTCACGACCTTGCTACCTGTATTATTGATTTCTATAATCCAATCTAATCATAAATTAAGAGAGAAAGATGGGAACTATTACCTAGATTACCACCTAATTCCAGCATACAACTTTGATTTAATAAGGGATATAGAGTGTCCCCGTGGACTATTCGATCTGTCGTTTTAGATCCAACTTTCTTATATATAATAAATTAATATATTGGAAATTGTAAGAAAACAAAAAAGGAAAAAGAAAATTACGACATCACTGTCTAGGTATCTCTCTACTCTGAAGAATCTTGTGTTGGCAGTTACAGGCCAACTGTATACTGGCATCATTATGATCGGCCTTTTGTAATTTTTCTTTCCTATATATTATATTATATAATAAATGAATATATTTGTTTTAAGTTTGGTTTTCTCTGCAGTACGGCGCTTTCAGCAACAGAACTCCAAGTCTAATTATCTTATACAGGTAAAGCCTCATCATTAGAGAAAGATCTCATTAACTATGGCCAAACCCATGCTTTGTTAATTCAGTAGAAAGACAGAATGTTCCACAGATTTTCTTTTCCTTTTATTGGTTGACTGCAGGAGGCGACTCGTCTGCTACAATTTCCTACATATGAAGTGTGATATGAGTGTCTTGGCCAACGAAATTGCTATTTATTTCCACCAAAATCATGCCCCAATGCTCTCTGCCCTTACTGAGCATGTTAAGACGAAGACCAGGTCTTATGGACTTGCAGAAGTTGACTGGATTGCTCCAGACTTTGTTCAACTTTATTGACCACTGACCAGGTACATTAAAAAAGCTGTAATAAACTCAATAAGAGTGAAGTCAACCTTTCAGAAATGCATTATTCTTCTTGTGAAGAAAGTGTATTTGGGTTCTGAAAATGCTTTGGTTTACGCCTCTGCCCAAAAGCTTACTTCTTAATTTTCAGTCAAAAAAGCAAGCCCTTATCTGTTCCTCTTCTTCGATAGTACTTATCTTTTTATATTAATAGAAAGTAAGACTTGTTGACAGAAACAGAAAACAACAGTATAAGATAATCTAGAGCTTGATCGATTCCATAGAGCAGTGCCAATTAAGATAAAACTTAGTAAATAAAAAAATATCCACGTAAACCTATGCAAGAGGTGGATTAGTTGAAGTTATACCTGTTACCTGCTACGTTAAAAGATACGATTGAATAATACCTAATCACCTCTGTCCTTCAGAAGTTAACTCGAAAACAAATTTCATTTATGTCATGTTTTAGAATGCACGAAGACTCACTTAGAAGGGAGTGCTTATCGACTGTTCAATACTTAAACAAGTCTTAGCTAAGACTTGGTACACCAACCACACAGAGTAGGCATGTTAAAGGATTAACAAGTCAAATGTCGATCAGTTGCTAACTTATGAAAGCGCGAAGCGTCAAGACTTTGTGAAAGGCAACCACGAACGACCAAATTACGTTCCACGCTTGAATGTTTTACTATATACTATATATTAAATGTTGACTTGAAAAATTTAAAACAGGTTTAGTTCGTTGTCTAAATGGTGGAGTACCATCCAAAATAAGCTAAGAGTTGGGGGATAATATGGAAAGGTGACAAGTATATATTGCAACTATATTAGGAATGTCAACTGTTCATTAATCTTGTTAAACTAGAGGCTTAAGTTATTTTTGAAATAGAAAATGAATTAAGAAGAAATGAAGTTCAACACGTTACAAAGGGAACCAAGCCCAGCTGGCCTGGGTGCAACGCTTCAAACAGCTGTATTAAAAGAGTTACTAATCCAGAGGCAGACCCACTAACCTGCTCTATTAAGTTGCCAGAACTTGTTCTTTAACTAGCTAAATCTTGAATTTCATAATACTCTTCTAACCTTATAGATAGCCATTTTTGCGAAAACATTTCTATCATAAAAGATCGGAAGCTATTGTATTTCTTTCTAGCCGTTGCAGCTGATAGAAGGGAAATTTTTTTTTAAGAACTTAAAAATTAAATTGAAGAATAATAGAAATGCTAAGGGTATAGGAATGTCAATGGGTCGAGTGGTGGCCCGACAGGCTAGGATAGGTCAGCCTGAGGCCCGACCCGATGTACAAGGGGCCGGGTTAACTCTACCCATCTTATAATTTTTTTTAAAAATGTTAAAAAGACGTTGCTTTTCAAATAAAGGTCAGGCTACGAGTCAAGTTAAACGTTGTTTCTAAAGTAAAGATCGAGCCATAGGTCGGGTCAAATTGTGCTCGACTCGTGGCCCGATTGGGCGGACTACTTTTGGCCTGTGGCCTACCCATGACTTGGTCAACCCGGCCAAAATTGCATCCCTATAATGGTATAATCAAAGGCAAAAAACTCTCAGACAAGTATTAAGGTAGACAAGTTCATACACTAAAACCCTTCCCTTGCCCAGGATCCACACTCATGAAGAATAAAATAATGCTCATTCTTAATTTCTGTAAAGAACAAAATAAGACAAAAAAGACTCACTTTTGGCCCCTCGTAAAGAGCCAAATGAGACAAAATAGGGCCCAGACTCTTGGCACTCATAAAGAGTAAAATGAGTTAAATCCTCTTAGCTTTCTTTTTTTCATTTGCAAATCTTTTTCATTTGATTTTTGTTCCTGAATTGTTCTCTAAATCTTAATGTTAAGAATTAATGCAACTCATTAGATTCTTCAATTATGTAACAATGTGGGGCTTAAGGTAGCCTCTTTAATAATAAAAATATGATGCAAAAATTTTCATATTTATATATTGTGGATTTATTGGGCCCCTTTTTTTTACTTTAACCAGAGCCTATAAAATGTTAGAAATGACCCTGGTTGAAACTGGCACCAAGAAAGGAGCTTGCAAACTTCTCTAGGTGAATCTTTTTTGTTAGTGCTCTTGGGGTTATGATCATTGATGATTGAAAGAATTTTCTAAGCTGGATTTAAAAACTCTTTCAATTAGCTTGTGGAAATATGATTTTGGCCAAGCCTGACCATACCTTGAAAGAACCAAACTAAGTTAGAATACTTCAGGTTCTCATCAGCTGGTACTTTTCATTTGGTTGATCTAAAATTCTTTCACCTTTATAAGAGTCATGAAATTCCTATTAGAGTTAAGAGACCTAAGCTTTCCAGTGTTGTGGTGATAAAACTTCTATTAGTAAACACATTCAAATTGATAGGTTCTCTGATAATTTCCATCTCTATTTCATTCTTCTACTTGCTTTCTCTTATTTTATTTAACAAGATCATTTCTCTCGTCGAATTAAGGGTTTTGATGACAAAATTGTTAATTGTAAGTTCTTTGATCTTTAACTTGCTTGCATTTCTCTTCTTCCAAATAGAATAAACAATGGAATTGAGGGTTGATCTTAATGTTTCTATATCTCCATTACTATTAAAAGAAATATTAGTTACCTTTAAATCAAATTATCCCAATTCTTGGTGTAGTAGATTGAATAACATTTGACTTGAACTTTTTTTATAGAGGGTTAAAGTAGACTAGCAGTCAAAGAATAAATGTGGAACATTTTCATCTTCAAGGTTACATAAATTACGTTTCAAATCATGGCTACCCTTAATTCTATCCTTTGTTTTTAACTTTTTCTTAATAATGAGCCACATAATGAAAGTAGTTTTAGGGATGGTTAAGCGCCTTTAAACAAGCTTGGCCCATCACACTTCCTGCTTATGCTCTCTGATGAGAGCTATGTAAGATTTATTTGTAAACTACCCTAACTTATATCTAATTCATTTTGTCTTGTCTACACATTCTGCATTTGGCCTATAACTTGGAAAATTATCTTTGATGAAAGTGAATTCCCTCTGATTACATGACCATTAGCTGTCTTGTACAATTTTCTTAGCTTTTGCATTGTTTTTAATATGTGCTTAATGAAATGAGCTTTAGAAATTAAGTAAAAGAAACCTAATTCACACCAGTTGTCTACCAAAACAAGGTATCTTTAATGTTATGAATATAGTATCGATATTGGTACAATGTTTTACTAGTAATAGTCAATACCAAGTATTGTTTGGGGTAATTTTTAAATTTATAAAATAGTCCTTAAATTTTTTAAAAATTGCAAAATAGTCAATTGTATATTGTACTGTATACTTTATAATTTTACATTAATCCTGCCTCTAAAAATCATAATAATAAAAATTTAAAATAACAACAATTTATTATTTTATTAACATTAATTTTCAAATATTTCACATATAAATAATAATCATAATTAATACGAAAAAGATTATATAATCATCATACATCTATAAAATTAAGAACAATACAAAATATTTTAAATATTTCAATTTCATCATATAATAAATAATAATTACATCAAAACATAAAATAAAATGAACAATAAACATTTTTAACTCTCTAACTATTATAATTTACAATAAGAGTTCGTGATGAGGGAACAATATACTATAAGTGAAACCTAAAGCAAAATATTTGTAGTTACATTGCATATATAAAATTTAACATATACATAAAATATAAGTAAAATTAAAAAAAGAGAAGAAACAAAAACCTGGAACTTCACTTAATTGTCTTGGGGGATAACTGCTATAATTGCATTAATGAGCCTTATCATTACCATCATTCAAGTTCATTGCATCAAATAACATGTAAATGCTTTTCCATCCAAGATTATCTTCCAAGTCACTCTCATCTATCAAATTCAGTTCCTCAAAAACCTAATTTGCTAAAAGATCAATATTATCAATGCAAATTGGATCTATTAAACTATTTATTCTATTAAGACTCCTAGTAAACACTAAAATTGAATTATTAAAAAATTATAGGAAATTATATCTAACTTAATAATGATGATAACATTTCTTTCCTGAAGCTTTAAATTGTATCAAACAAAAACCAAGTAATTTAATCTTTTGTGCTCTAATTTATTCCTTTTCTTGGAATGGATGAATTCAAATGTGCTCAAATTCCTTTAACAGCCTATTGCACTCAGACATTGACTTAGAATTTAAAGTGCAGACCTTTGCAATTTTGGAATACCACTTTTAAATTGGTCTCACTAAGAAACTGTAAGTCGTAAGGCAACAAAAGTAGCGTCATAAGCAAAACAAAGTGATAACTAATTTTTAACAAGTAACAAAAGTGAAAAAAAAATTTAGATTAAGTATTGCTCTTTTTCAAATTATCAATTGGCATCTTAAAATCCTCAAAAGACTCCTTGTAAATGTCCATTTGTGAGCATTAGAGATCTTGCATCATCTAATGGGCAACAACTGTTGTATAGTAATAACATTCTCCTATTAACTTCAGCAGTCTTTATAAAATCTGGTTTGAAATAAACATTAGGATTAAAAAATTCCCCAGTTGTAAACAATGGAGAGTAAAGTTGCCTTTCCTATATCTCATTGATAACTGTAAGATAAGGTGTGTACAAAGAAAGCCTATTTTTTAGATTGGCCTTGATTGCTTCCTTCCCCCTCTCCATGACATCATAAAAATAACCAATTGTTTCCTTTTCATCACTATCATCCAAATGAAGCACCTTTACCAAAGGCATACACACTCAGATAACAAATTGATATTGAGACCAAAATTCAGTATCTTTAAGTATAATTATGGAAACCTTCAATCAAACATTAAACCTAAAATGTTGAGATGCAACCTACTTATCACTTGTAAACATCTTTTTCAACTCTTTCTTCATCATGATAACACATTGAAGTGATAAAAATTTTGTTGCAAATCTTGTAACAATAGGATGACACAAATTATTACCATTGGTAAAATCCTTCTCATTAAACTGAAGACCTATGCACGATTATAAATAAACTTGGTTACCTTTTTTGTTTTCTATAATGTATCATCAATAATAGGAAAAATACCTAATAACCTTGATATTTTCTTACATTAAGTCAATGCAATGTTTAACATAAGGACTTAAAAAAAAGAATTACACTTGCTTTGTAATCCTCTTCTTGCCACTTTACAAGTAGAATCATTGTTGTAATGAACTGAACAATATTTTCTGACCCTACTTTATTAACAACTTTATTGAATATATCAAATAAAGTATTAGTATTCCTAATAAGGCTAAATGCTTCAATAGACTTCAAAAGCATTGAGCCTTTTGGAAAATAAACTAGAAAATTAATATTAGGCTCATGTCTCCTATTTGTCTAATCAACATACATGATTGAACACCTATAAGTAGTCCAATCCATTATTTTTTTTCTTCCAAATAACTTTTAATTTCATAACCAGAGTTACTCAAAAGTGTATCTCTGTAGTTATCAATAAAAGGAGGTTTATATCTTGGATTTTAAAATGTGATAACATTCACCATAGACTGATAATAATAAGATTAGGAAACGTTGAATGCTATACTTGAATCATATCACCATCTAGTCATTGCCATATCTACATTACGAGTCGTTTCTTTTGATTGCATTAAACTTCAAATTGAAGGCTGAGCTCTAGGAGTTGTTTGTGGTGCAAAAAAATTTGACACTTGCCTTCCAATTTCACAATTCAATCTCTCCCTTTTATCTTTCTCGCATTGATACTCTTCAAGCAAAGTTTTTTTTTTCACTTCATATTATGACTCACTTTTTTACAATTTTCCATATCTCCTTTAACCCCAGCTAAATACTTTTTTAATTTAGTGATTCCTCCACCTTTCAAATGCTTGTTACAAAACAAAAAAAATAGTATGTTCTTTATATTAGAGACTAATGTTGCATAAGTTCAAGCTGGATCATTGTGTCTTCCTGAAGAGGTTGAATGATTAGGAGTACTTAAACTTTCTTCCACTTATCTGTAAAAATAAATGAAGACATATATCAAAATTAACTTAATAACTTTATATCAAAATAAATAACACATAATTTCATTATTAGCTACAAGTACAAAATATGTATTGTTTAACTCAAAAGTCCAAACTAACATATTATAAAATACACATATATATCTTATAAAATGTAACTCATTTTGTAGGATTACATTATACACAATTCAATATCATCTAACACAATTCACCAATAAGTCAAAAAATCAACAATTCAAGCATTCAAAACACATAATTACATAATAAATATATACATCTTATATAATATAACTCATTTTGTATGATTACATTATACATAATTCAATTTCATTGAACACAATTTACCAAAAGTAAAAAACCAACAATTCAAGTATCCATCATACATACTAACACTGTACATATATACATCTTATATAATATAACTCATGATTACATCATTCAACCATAATCTAAAGACATACACTCACAATTATAACATATTCAACTTGAACCATAACTCATAATTATAAGTTTACAACTTACTTTATGTAATCTCATAATTCAACTCTAAACTAATATAATTTGTTTACTATACAATTCAACTGGTAATTCTTATACTTATTTTGTTTTCTTAATGGATTTTAATCAACATTGTTACTAAAATCCTAATTCCCAACTTTAATTTAACATTCTTTCATTCACCAATTTTAATCATCATTCTTAGTTTCTTATTCAAGTTAACTCCACAATGAACAATTAACATACACTTTACAATTCAATTTCATCCAATACAATTCACTAATAAACAACATAAAAATTCAAAGTTCAAAATTTCTTAACTTAATTACATATATTAAATGATTTAATTATATATTAAATCTTATATTTAAATGATTAATCACATGTTAAATATTTTTTATATACAAGCAATAATTAGTAAATTGTATGCTTTATATAAATTAATTAATAAATTAACAACTTAATGCATTAATTTTGAAATGGACAATGCTTAAATTACATGGAAATTGAACAACTCACACAAAAAATTCTAACATTCAAACCCAAAATTTTCAATGTATTCATTTTCTTCATAATTTAACAATTCCTAAATTACATTGAAATTAAACGAACTCACACAAAAAATTATATCTTTTAAGCTTAAATTTCTTAACTCATACAAACAATTCCAATAATTCCAACTTTCAAACCATTCACAAAATACATATGACACAACCAAAACACAATGCAAATGCAATTTAAAAAGCAATTCAAAACACACCCCCAAAAAATAGAAATTGTAATTTGGCTCGGTTGGGTCAGGTTGGTTTAATTGGGTATGGTTCAGGTCAGGTCTAGATCTGAAAATTAAAAATGGATATTTCTGATGGTTTTCAAGCGAGCAGCAACCACGATGGGGAAAACAACAGGCACAGTGAAGAGTAGCAATGACTGTTGGTGGTGGCGCTAGTGGCGATGGTGGTCGACAACGTTAGAGGGAGGGAGAACTAAAGAAGAGAACGTTGAGAGGAGAGAGAGAGATGAAAATTTTGAGAATGCGTGAGTGAGAGAGTTTGCATGGGTTTTGGATATTTTATTTTTTTTGCAATTTAGTCCCTTAAAATTTTAAAATTTATGGTACACATCGATATTTGACTACTATTTAGTCTTAGACGAAACTTTTAATATTGGATGGTACTAAGGTCGATACCTAAGAGGCTATTTTAATACCTTTTTTTGGCTGATACCGGTTGGTACGATACAAAACTCGTTACTTTGGGTGTCTTTCTCAGTGCCTATAATTATTAAGAGCTTCATTTTTATGAGGTTCCTCAACTTTAACCTTAGCATTTGATTAAAAGTAAGCTGCTTGTGATTACCTTTTTTTGTGTATAATACAATTATGCTTGTGCTCTACATCGATCTAAAAAACAAATTCATATAAAATTTTTAAAAAATTGAACATATTTAATATTTTATTTTTTTTACATAATTAATTAGACTATATGTAGTATTTTTGTTATTATTCAATTGACTTTTAGACAAATAATTAGAATATTTTTATAAAATTAATAAATATAATTTAAATAATATTTAAAATAAATTATAAACTTTAATTACAATGATATTAATCATATCACCTAAACTTCTATCTTACAAAACTAACACATGTTTTAAATGAACTTTATTGTTCACTAAAAAAGTTTCAAAAATATCTTATTTTATTAAGATTCAAATCTTGATATATTTTATTTTTTCATAAATTAAAAGGAAGAGACTTTTTCCCTCCCAACTCCTTTTCTAATTAAATTTTTTTTCCTTTTTTTTGTGAATATTAGGCAAGCGTGACCTTTTCTTGACTCCCACCTTGTCATATTCCTTACTATTTAGGAAAGACTCTAACTATTCATTGCTCTCTCCACCACCTTTTGACTATTGTTTTCCTTCTCGTTTCCTCCTTTCTACTCTCCCTCTCCTTTCTTCTTAATGCCTTCGTCTTATAGCTCTCCTAGAAAATCCTCTTACCTATAAACCTCCTTATCTTGCTTAGGTTCTATCCTGTCTTTAATCTTTCTTTTCTAGCTCCAAAATCATCTACTTCTTTTTAAGTTCCTCCAATGCTAGTTTTATAGCCTATTACAAATTCTATTTCCCCACGTTTTTGTGCTAGGAAAATATAGAGTCAAGTGGTAGGAGATACCACTGCTTTAAGAACTCAAATACATTCCCCTACCGAATAAGTCTTGATTTAGTAGATCTAAAGTGGTAATACCTCCCCTTGAAATTATAAAACATAGAGTATGGAAATGGTCAAACAGCTTAATAATTTTTTTTTTGTTAAAAAAAGGCTAGCATTTCATGTAGTTCAAAAGAGGGTTTTTAACAACTGGTCAAAGTTAGGCCTTAAGGATATATTATCATTAAAGAGGAACTATTCCTCTTTAAAATAGCAAGGAAACAAATTTTATAGAATATTATTAAATCTCATCCTTGGTATATTCAATGAAACATTATTTTGGTGAAATAGAAAACATGCCTAGATTTAAAAGGTATGAATTAAGAACGAAACATTATTTTGGTGAAATAGAAAACATGCCTAGATTTAAAAGGTATAAATTAGGGTATATGCTAATATGGGTCAATTTTCATAACTTATCTTTCGAATAGTGGTCCATACTTGAACTAAGTTATCTAACAAGCCTACTAGGAAAATATCTGTACTTAGACGAGAATACTATCATAATGAAAAGGGTTGGTTTCACCATAACTTGTATTGAGGTATCAATTCTTAACTTCTTGAGATGCTAAGCATCATGAGACTGAGTGAGCATGATGAGCTTGTAAAAGATCAAATCCTTGTTAATTATCAATGGAGACCTTCATTCTAAGGACATAACCAAAAGTTAAGAGAATTGAAAACATATTTCAAATGGTTTAATGGACGAACTCCAAAATTGTCCCAAATCTCATTCTGGATCTAATTTTGAACAAACTCCTCCTACTTAGAAGGATTCTAATTGCACTAGTATGGTGAGCATTGATCACTAATTTCCCTCATCAAAAGTGATTAGAGATTATAACTCCCATGAAAAAGTGAGAAAGTAAGTAACAATCTTGGCATAGGTGTGGGAAAATGCCATTGAAAATTCTTATGCCAACTTACAAAACACACCCAAGATAGAGTGTAATATGAAAAATATGCATAAAGGTGACACTTCCTACTCTAAAATAGTTGACATATGGGAAACTTATGAGAACATATCTAGATAGAATTATAAAGGAAGTCTAGTAGGGGAAAGTTCCTTAAGTCATCAACAACTGGGGGTTACTAAAGCTTTTTTTAAAAGGAAACACGGAAGAAAACCTAAGAAGAGGGGGCACTGAGCATTAACCTATGATTCTAATATGGATTGTGAGAGGCACGGATTACGTTAAAAAATTTAGATGATTTTTAATTATCTACAATATAAAAAGTTTTTATTTAATAGGTCCTGAGATAAATAAATCAAAGAGAAAAAGATATTTAATAATAAAATGATTATTTAGAAAGTACTAGACTATCCTTTTTAACCATCAATCACAAATCAATGGGAGAATTATTATAGTTATGATCTGACAAAAGTATTAATAATTCAGGTTATGATCTTTGACTAAGTCACCACTTGGTGATTAACTTAGAACAAGATCCTAGTGCTTTTAAGGTCACTTTTGTTTATGAAGCCAATTATAAGTTTCAAAGGAACTTTTTTTAGAGGAAATTATGTACTTTAAACACCTTTATTACATACCTTAGTTACTGCTAGGCATTTCAAAATCATTTTATTCTCTTAAAAAGCTAAGGACACAAAATTAACAATAAGACAAAAGTTAAAAGCTTTGGAGATTGTCTAAATCTAGTTAAACTTAATGACATAAGATTTATTAGAGCTTAATATCACTTACAACAACAAACAAGAGGGAAGCTAGTTTATTTTCAAAAAACTTATTCTAACCTTGGTTTAATCATGAGTCTCTTTAAATTCAATAATAACATGACTTATTTCTATAATTCTCTTTGCTCTGACCATTACCTTTCGGAGGTTCTATTGGGAACCAAGTCTGGTAAAATCAACTATCTCTTTAGTTTTAATAGTTTTGTAGCCAAATAGGAGGGTTTTGTGCAAGCAATTATAAGAAGTCTGATAGATCAATATTTGACTATATTCTTACACCCATATTTAATCTATTTTACTTGGTATTTTTTAATTTTATTTTATATTTGATACTTAATTTGCTTTAAGATTGTTTACAAGTGACAATTGCCTTTATGGACTTATAAGAGAAGAATTTGGGCGAAAACGCGGCATAAAATAGAAAATTAGCAATCTAGAAGGAGTGCACGACCATGCACTTTCGCAATACTCTGCATATTCTAATTATGCACGGTCTGATGCAACTATGCCTAACCTAAAAATCTAGGTTTTCATATAAATTTGACGTTTCAAATGCAAATGGGGGAAGAGACTCTTGGAGGTGATTTCTAGACGTGGAGAATGCATAGAACAAATGACTTTGGTCCAAAGAAGCGAGAAACAAAAAGAAATAATTGAAAAATACATCAAAATGCAATATTATACCTCTACATAGTAATAATACTTAATAAAAGACGATAAAGGAGATTTAGAATTATGAACTTGTTGTTTTATATTTATTTTTTCTTTTAGCGTATGTTTGACTTTGTGTTTAATTATATGTAACTAAATGTCCAGTTAGTATTTAGGTTAGATGAAACTTATGTTAATACTTTAATATGATTTGATTCCTTTATTAATGCAATTGGTTCAATTGATTACTGTGTTCTGATTACGTGTTTTATTGATAATATTATTTCACACGTAGTGATTGAGAAATCCTAGGTTGAATAGATTTTCCATAATTAGAAGAAGTTGATTGCAACCCTAAATATAAGATGACATAAATCCTTTAACTTACGGTCAAACCTAATAAAGGGACTCATAAATCGGTAACATAATTCTATAAGATTTAATCTGAGTAATTCGGATAAAGACCTTAGGATTAGTTGTTTGTAAACTTAAGGTCAGCGACTGGCATATCATAGGACTCTCCACTATCTAATTAATCAATAAACAATTGCATGATAAAAAATCAATCTATTAAGTTTTAAAAGTCAAGCCTAGATACTAATTTATGACAACGATAGTTTTCTAAGTGAATTCCATTATCTCTATGTTCATTTTTGTTTACTATTTTATTTTATATGTTTAGTTTTGGTTTCTTTCCATTAAAAAATCTAAAATCAATCCTTAGGCTAGATAATAGGGGCAAGGTGATTACTAGCATTCATAGTCTTCGTGGGATCGACCTCTACTTGCCGGTTCTAGTACGTTGTGCACTTACGGATATTATATAATTGACCAACTCGTAAATTAGGTCAATCAATTTTTTGGCATCGTTGTCGGAGATTTTTATACTAGGAAAGCTTGAATGCTAATACTCTAGTCATTTTCATTTTACCTTTGTTTTTATTTTATTTCGCTTTTACTTTTGTATTTATTTTATTGTATCTTTCGTATTTTTGGCTTGTTCATTTAATTGTCTTTTGAATTTCTCCACACTAATAGTGTGGTGGTTTATTTTAGGATTTAAAATTTAACTTCATAGCCACAACTCACAATGAATAGATGGAGCCAATAGTATTATTATGGGAGCCAAGATATGTCTTTGCAATATGAAACATCAACGTATCAGAAGGAGTCATTTCCTCATATGTTTTCAACAACTCAACTGACGTATATATGGGAGCAACAAAACATGTACAACCGACCTCATGGTCCATTATAGAAGAATATGTATAATTTAGAGTGTAGCAACCCTTACGTATATGGATGGAATGACTATGCTCCAACTAAATATGTACAACAAGAATAACAATACGAAAGTATTACAAATTAATTAATGGAATGCCTTACCGAAAGAGTAGCTAGTCAACATGAATTACATAAAAGACTTCCTTCTCTTGCATATGATGAGTATAATTTGAACTTCCAACTACTTCAGAGTGAAGAAGAGATAACAATCGATTTTACAAATGAAAATACGTTCCAAGAAGGCAAAGAGGTAACTGCTACTCTGAGAGATATGATGATTGAGTCTACTCAAGAATCAAACATGAGGCATTAGGAAACAGAGGCTTGTATATAAAATATGGTGAATCAAATCAATCAGCTGATGGATATGTTATCTGAAGAGATGTAAGGGAGTTTGTCTAGTTCTTAGTAATGAAGAAGAGCTTCCTGAAGAAGAAGACAAAGAAACCTTTATCCAACGAGAGAGCTAGAGAAGTGGCAGAAGATAAATGAACAAGATGAGCCAGAAGGCTTAGTCTAGGAAGAAGAAGAAGAGTGCACAGAGATGGGTGAGGAAGAACCGAAAGAGGAACCAAGTAAGGAAACTACTGATGAGATGATGGTAGTAACCTTAAGTATAGAGGGTGGTTCCCACTTCCTCAAAGACAAACTGTGATACATGGAGTTTCATTATTCCTTTCGTTTTTAACAGTTTGTCATTAAAAGGGGCATCAATGTAGTCTATTGGTTTTATTAATCTAATCAATTATGTCCTTCTAATTATCTTGTAACAAGTTGCTTACTTACGTGCTATAAAACTCCTATGTAGAGAAAAAGGTGGAAGCAAGCAGCTGATTATTGACTCTGGATGAAAAAAATGTATAGGTTACATTAAGCTATCGATGATAAAGAAGCACAACATGGGAGGTAACCTGTGAGTTAGTTTTAATTTTATTTCAATTTCTATATTATTTTGTTGCTGCTTTCATATTAGCATAGGATTTTTTTAATGTTATTTCTTTTAGTTCTTTTTATCCTTTTCTTTCATATTTTGCAAGGATGTTACTCCCACATTTGATGGATCCAAATCAAGAAATCGTCATAATCAGGAAAGAACCACTAAATCCTCTCAGTTTTTTCTTTCTAAATGCTTATATTGTGTAGATTAGGAATGATCCACAACTTTAAGTGTGGGGATGAGTTTATTGAATCTTAACATGATTTCTTTAAGCTTATTATAATTCTGATTATAAATTTTATTAACTAATATCTTGAATTGGTTGAAATCTATCCATGAATACTATATGTTGTTGTTGAATATTGATTGAATTGGTATGCAAAAGGATGATGGTTAGAATGAAATTAATTTTCTACGTCATATTTTTCGTAATCTTTGAAATTTTCAAGTTGAATGAAATTGCATATTTTTTATGTTTATATATACCTATTTTTTGTGAGCTATTGAGCCTAAAGAGCAAAATTTTCAAAATTCTAAAAGCTCTTATTATTCCTTCATGTGTGTGATATCATCTGTTGTAGAATGATTCCAAAACTTGCTTTTATTATACATAATGAGACCTTATTTGTTAAATTAGAAGCATTGACATGATGAAGGCAATTAGATTTACTAACTTGTTTTAGCCTATTTCTTTGAAAATTATCATACTGGCAATATTTACCTCTCAAAATTACCTTTAAGATTTGAAATCTATGAAAGGTCCAATATTTCTTAAATTGTGGTACTGAATGAATATTATGAAAAAATAAAAAAGAAAAAAAGAGAATAAGTACATAGTACCATTAGTTTTGCAATGAAAGGACCTATGTGTATTATGAATAAGTTTCATGTAATGTTCTTTTGAGTAGATTTCCTTCACTTAACCCCTTTTATAATCCCATTCATATCGTATCTAAGCCCCGTTATAACCTACACGAAGACCTTTTGATTTTTGTTTCTATTTTGTACATAAGTGGCGGAGATATGATTTTATTGCAAGCCTATAGTAAGAATTCTATTATGGATTTATTAAGAGTTTTGATGATTTTCATCGTAAGCACTTGAGTGCATTTAGAAAAATCCTAGTGAGGGTTTAAAGAGATATGCTCTTGATTTGAATGCGATTGTTGATGTGATTACTATTAATATTGCTTAGGAAGTTAATTTTAGGACAACTTGACTCTAATTGTATGTTAATTTGATTCAATAGAATATGATGATGTATGGCATGAATGGAAACGTTGAGATTGATGTTGTAAATTTTATAATTTTTATTATGGCTTGCTTAAGGACAAGAAAAAACTTAAGTGTGGCAATGTTTGATAGATGGATATTTGACTATATTTTTACACCCATATTTGATATATTTTGCTTTATATTTTATGTTTTTATTGTATATTTGGTACTTAATTTGCTCTAAGTGTGTTTACAGGTGATAATTGCCTTTATGGACTTAAAGGAGAAGAATTCAGGCTAAAACATAGCATAAAATAGAAAATTAGCAATTTGGAAGGAGTGCACAATTGTGCATGCTCGACATATTCTGATTATGCATGGTCTAATACACAACCGTCCATAACCTAAAAATCTAGGTTTTCATATAAAATTGACGTTTTGAAGGAAATGGGGGAAGAGACTTATAGAGGCGATTTTTAGATGTGGAGAACGTCCAGAAGGGATGATTTTGTCCAAAGAAGTGGAAAACACGAAGAAATCATTGAAAGATCCATCAGAATACAAGATGATACCTCTGCATCGTAAGAAAACTTGATAGAAGACAATCAGGGAGATTTAGAATTATAAACCCATTGTTTTCTATTTGTTTTTGTTTCAATGTATGTTTGATTTTGTGTTTAATTATATGTAACTAAACATCCAGTTAGTATTTAGGTTAGATGAACCTTATATTAATACTTTGATATGATTTGATTCCTTTATTAATACAATTGGTTCAATTGCTTATTGTGATATGATTATGTGTTTTATTGATGATCTAATTTCATACGTAGAGATTGTGAAAGCCTAGGTTGAATAGATCTATCGTAATTAGAAGGAGTTGACTACAATGTTAATGATAGGATAACATAATTCCTCCGACTTAGGGTCATCATAATAGTGGTACTTACAAATCGATAACACAATCCTATAAAATTTAACCTGAGTAATTCAGTTAGAGACTTTAGGATTAGTTATTAGTAAACTTAAGGTCAGCTACTAACATATCATAGGAGTCTCCATAGTCCAATTAATCAACAAATAATTGCATGATAAAAGATTAATCTGTTAAGGTTTTAGGGGGATTTGAGCCTAGATAGTAATTTCTGAAATTCTAATGTCTATGTGATCATTATTGTTTCCTATCTTATTTTATTTGTTTTAGTTTTAGTTTCTTTCGATTAAAAAATTTAAAATCTATCATTCTTCTAGATAATTAGGGAATAGTGATTACTAGTATTTATAGTCTTCATGGGATTGACTCGTACTTGCCGATACTAGCTATAGCTATGCCGTGCACTTACAGTTATTACATAATTGACCAACTCACATCTATATTTCAACTTTGATGGATTTGATTCCTGCAAATGTATGAGAACAATTAAGGCATTTACAATTGAATTGAAAAGGCTCTATATTGATGGAGTCAAAGCTCCAACTTAGCCATTACTAAAGCAAGAGAGGATCTATGAAATATTTAGAATGGTTTGGATCTCTTCACCAATAAAGCAACAGTGAGGAAAAAAGAAAAAAAAGCTCTAGAAGTTTATAATTAAGCTTTACAAAACCATTACTCCTAATTAAAACTAACAGTCAAGATCAATTGCTTCAGGGATGGAGAAATTAACAGTAGATATCTTCATAATGTCATTCTTAGTAGGAAGAACTGTAACACCCCATATTAAGGGTTAGAATATTAAGAAATTTCAATGCATGGTATGTTTGGCATAATTTAGTTTATTTGCTTATTAGTTCATATACATTTTTGGACTCATACCAATATTTATACATGCATTCATGACATTTTTCGGGTGTAAGTGATATTTTTTTTAGTGATTAAAGTAAGAATGTTTGATTAAAAATGTTACAAATTTATTTGGTGATAATAGTTTTTATTTTGGAATTTTTGGTGAATTATGGATTAATTGTCTTGGATTATTAAATTGGTGTGTATTATTATTAATTCTGCATTTTTGGAGAC
>JAOSBN010000004.1:33699877-33770531 GCA_027563595.1 Erythroxylum suave | reverse complement strand
TTCAAACCTAGACTTTCGGGTCTACTTTTCCATGATCTTTATGATCAGGTAAAAGAAGAAATTTGCTAATACTTTCTACTAGAAAAATGTCCCCCATTATCTCAGGTTTCTAATGACACCAAAATTATTCAATTTGGTTCAGTAATCCAAAAGTTATACTCCAAAAATGTTAGGGCTGTCCTTATACTAAAACAATATTCTATACTTAACTTCCTTCCAAAATTTGATATCCTTAGATACCGAATTTAATCTTTTTTTTCTTCATACAACTTATAGCTCTATGCCTCTAGTTTAATCCAAATCAAAAAGCACTCCATTTAAATAACTACACCAAAAGTTATGATCTAAATACCGAAGCATGTTTGGTGCTGGAAAGTTCACCCAAAAAGTCAAAGTTCGCCGCCATCAAGTTAGCCGCGGAGAACCAAGGAGAGTTGGCCGCGGCGAACTTTGATAGAAACATACACATAACACTTCATTTTTTCCAGATTTTTACTTCCAAAATCTACAACCAACATTTCTACCTCATATCCACTTCATTCTCCACTCCATTTTAACCCAAAATCATGCAGAAATACATCATAATCTATCTTGATCATTATCCCTAAAAGATTAAAGCATTTCCATACACCATTCACTAATAACTCCCCACACATATTCAACTTCATTTTCACTTCTAACTATCATTAAACATGGTTAATTCAACAAATCAAGAAAGGAAGAATGCTTGTACTTACTTGTTTAAGCTCCAAATTCTTCAAACTCTTCAAGATCTCCACAACCCTAACTTGATTTTCTCCTCTTCTTCTTTTCTTCTCACACTCATGATGCTTCTCTCTTCTCAACCAAGCCAACAAGTTTCCTCCTCTAATTCTACACTATAACAACCATCAAATGTCCCTTTTTATCCTCCAACATAAGCCTTATAATCTTTAGACTTAAGAAATATTCCAATTCTACCCCCTTCTTTCATTTAATCCAAAGACTACTTACTTTAGGCCATAATCTTATAGCCTAAATCATATACTAATTTAATTCTAGCTTTGGCCTAATAATTAAACTCAAAATAAAATGGTTTAACTAGTAAGACCACAAAATGTATTCAAATCATGCTTAACAAATAAATAAATAATTTGGGGCCCAACAAAAATTGCCATACAAATCTGACCCAAAATTTGCCTTGAGAAAATCTAAAATAAAGGTATAGGAAAAAGATAGTGGGCATGGTTTTTATCCTGAAGATTGTATAAGATTTGGATTTGTAATTAAATTAATAACCTATTGAAGGTCTTATTAGATAACAAAGTATCTATCTTTTGGAACTTATAGGGTCTTAAAGTAATGAAGTTTACTTATGAATGTTAATGTGATTTAAAGAACAAGAGTAATGTGATAGTTGTGAATGTTTGTGAATTAGGAAGTTGTGTGATTACATATGATGTGTAATTGCTTAATGAATTCTTTGTTGCATGATTACAAATGTTTGTGTTCACAAGGCATGTTAAGTTTGATTAATTGACTGTATAAATGGAATGGATTAAGCTATATGATATGCATTATATCTTTTGCATAAAATTCTGAAATCTAAAATGTTTTGTTTTAAAACTGTTAATTCCTAGTCATAGGTAAATAGACATGCCTAGAAGGGTCTACAGCTACTCCTGTGATACTTCGATGTCTCCTGTTACTAACACTTCGGTGTCTCTTTCTATTGAGACATAAGTCTCTCCTATTCTGTGATACCGATCACAATATCTCCTATATTAGTCCCGTTACCCACTTCTTTAAAAAAGGATTAACAAGTTAATTTGTTTTCTATTTTGCTATATGCCCAATTATGACATAAGCAAGCTCTGTATGAAATAATTAAGTATTATTATGATACAATATACAGACAAGTTCTATTCGAATACTTTAAAGTCCAATTCTGAAATTTGGTTAATATGTTCTAATTTTTGTAAGTTTTCTCTAAAGCAAATATAACCTGTTATGATTTGGCATATTCTGGTCTGAGATATACATTGATTGGTTTTCGTTTTTATGTGCTCAATTAAAGACTGTTTGAAATATGATCTGATTCATTATATGTGAATATTATATGACTGTTATAAACAGTTGCCAAATTATATCTTGTTTAGTTATTCCCCACTAAGCTTTATGCTTAGCATGGTGGGTTTGCCTCTGTGTAGGTTCTGATAAGAAGGTTTAAGGATTGGGACAAAGATAACTGCATTGGCCAAGAAGATTGTGTTTTGTTCTAGAAATGTTTAATTTGTTTTTAAGTTGTATTAAATGTAATGAGACATTTCATATTTGGATATTTTGATGTAGATGGTCTGTAACAACATTAATACAATTTGGATTTGGATGTAAGGCTTGTATATGTTATGTTTTGAATGTGAACCAATCAATAATGAATTGATTGTTCCTTGACTTTCTGAAATTGCTTTAGTTTGTTTTGGATTATATTAGTTCTGTTGTGTGTAGCATCTACATATCCTTTCGGGGGTATGTGGGTGTTACATTGTTTGGTATCAGAGCATGGTTTAGGCTATTCTAGTATTAACCAACACTTAACTACTATTTATATTTGATTGTAAAAGTTGTGTTTGGCCTAGTGTGGTTTATCCCATGTTTTGGTTATAGAATTAAAGATGGAAAGATCTCACGAAGCCATTAACAAGATTGCTGAAAGCAATAATCCTGAACAATTTCATTCATCGATATCTGGATCCTCTAAGGTCAACCGAGGTGAAGTTGAGATTCCACCTCCTCCTCCAACTCAGGGAGAGGCTTTAGTTAAGTTATAGGACAAGGTAGAAGTCGTGGAGAATCTGGTCAGAATAGACCTAATCCTAGTGCTCATTTAGAAACTGTTGATCGACCAGTTATACCTTCTACTTCAGCTCGAGCTTATACATTAAAAGCTCATGAGGAACAAGATGCACGTGAAGTCATTGTTGGTATAGTTTCTCTCTTTAATTATGAAATGCATGCACTGATTAATCCTGGATCTACTCATTCGTATATTTGTGTTGGAGAAATGTCTAATAAGGAGATGCCTATGGAATAGTTAGAATATGACATTCGTGTAACCAGTACTCTGGGTAGTAGTGTGTTGGTTAATCAGGGGTTTAGGAATTGTCCTATTATGATCCAAGGAAATGAATATGTAGTTGATCTTATTAGATTGCCCTTTTATGAATTTGATTTGATTCTAGTTATGGATTGGTTATCCAAGCATTAGGCAATAGTTGATTATAATGCTAAGACAGTTGTGTTTAGGAAGCTTAATCAACCTGAAATAGTATTGCATAGCATTTGCACTAGTTCTTTAGCTAATATGGTATTTGCTATATAAGCCCAAAAACTCCTCAGAAAAGGATGTGAAGCTTATCTAGCTTTTGTGATTGATGCTAAAAAGGATGTTAAATTGCTAGATATTACGGTGGTAAATGAATTTTCGGATGTGTTTCTGGAGTAATTACCTGGACTCCCTCCTGAAAGGGAAGTGAAGTTATCTATTGAAGTCATGTCTAGCACTGCTCCTATATCCAGAGCACCATACAGAAACTGAGCACCGTACAGAACAGAAACTGTTGAATTGAAGGACTTGAATGTGCAATTGCAAGAACTTCTGGATAAAGTATTCATTCGACCTATTTAAAGAACAAGTATCCATTGCCAAGGATTGAATTGAAGAACAAGTATCCGTTGCTAAGGATTGAAGACCTGTTTGATCAGTTGAAAGATGTAAGAGTGTTATCAAAGATAGATCTGTGATCGGGGTACTATCAACTTCGGGTAAAAGATATAGATGTACCAGAGACTGCATTATGGACCCATTATGGACATTATGAATTCCTGGTAATGTCATTCGGGGTTAACTAATGCTCCAGTAGCATTTATGGATATGTTGAATAGAGTATTTAGGCCTTATTTAGACCAATTTGTTATAGTGTTTATCGATGACATCATGGTCTATTCTAAGAATGAACATAATCATATTGATTATCTTTGAATTGTGTTACAGACACCGCGGGAGAAATAGTTGTTTGCTAAACTGAGCAAGTGTGATTTCTGGCTTCTAGAGATATCTTTTCTAGGACATGTTGTCTCTTCTCAAGGGATTAGAGTTGATCCCAGTAAGGTAGAAGCAATTGTTAATTGGAAGCCACCACAGAATATGACAAAATTGAGAAGTTTTTTAGGCTTGGCTGGTTGTTATCGCTGGTTTATGTTCTCGGTGATAGCATCTCCTTTAACTAAACTATTACAAAAAGGAGTAAAGTATGAATGGTCTGATAGATGCCAAAATAGTTTTGATCAATTGAAAAGTATGCTTACTGAAGCTCCTGTATTAGCTTAACCTACTTCAGGTAAGGAGTATATTATGTTTAATGATGCATTTAAAAATGGTTTTGGTTGTGTTTTGATGCAGGATGAAAAGGTAGTTACTTATGCCTCTACGAAACTAAAGCCACATAAGCAGAATTACCCTACACATGATCTGGAACTCGCAGCAGTAGTGTTTGCCTTGAAAATTTAGCGGCAGTACTTGTATGGTGAAAGATGTAGAATTTTCACAAATCATAAGAGTCTGAAGTATCTGTTTACCTAGAAAGAACTCAATCTGTGACAACGGAATTGGTTGGAACAGTTTAAAGACAATGATTTTATTGTGGACTACCATCTCGTTAACGCTAATGTCGTGGCTGATGCCTTGATTCGGAAGACCATTTTAGCATTGTCAGTGCAGCATGGTGAATGGGATCTTATATTTCACTATGCATCCTGGTGGAAATAAGATGTATCAAGATCTGAAGCAGCATTACTGGTGGTCAGGTATGAAACATTATGCAGTGGATTACGTATCCAAATGTTTGAAATGCTAACAAGTTAAAGCTGAACACCAAGTTCCATCTAGTTTGTTACATCCTATTTCTATTCCTCAATGGAAAGGGGATAACATTACTATGGATTTTGTTACTGAACTTCCTCTTACTCAGAGGAAGCATGATGCAATATAGGTGATTATTGATAAGTTCACCAAGTTTGCTCACTTTCTGCCTATTCGTCCTGATTATTTATTGGATAGGCTTGCATACGTATATGTGAATGAAATAGTGAGACTGCATGGAGTACCAGTATCTATTATTTCTGATCATGATCCTCGATTTACTTCGAGATTCTGGAAAAGTTTGCAAAAGGCTTTGGGTACTCAAATGAAGTTCAATACTGCTTTCCACCCCTAAACAGATGGACAATCTGAACGAGTTATCCAGATATCAGAAGATATGCTGCAGGGCTGTGTGTTAGAGTTTCCAGGAAGTTGAGATAATTATCTGGCTTTGATGGAGTTTTCTTACAACAACAGTTATTAGACTAGCATTGGCATGGCGCCTTATGAAGCTTTGTATGGTACAAGGTGTAGAACTCTAGTGTGTTATACTGAATTAAGTGAAAACAAGATGATCAAGCCTAATATTGTGAAAGATACTGAAGAAAAGGTTCATGTTATTCAACATAGGTTGAAAGCTGTCAGTGACAGGCAGAAGTCCTATGCTGATCTAAAAAGGAAGGATATTGAATATCAAGTTAGTAATAAAGTATTCTTGAAAATGTCACCGTGGAAGAATATACTTCGGTTTAGTAAGAAAGGTAAGCTCAGTCCACGATATATTGATCCATATGGGATTCTTAAGAGAATCGGACCAGTAGCTTATCAATTAGCTCTTTCTGAAGAATTAGCCAAGATACATGATGTATTCATGTTTCCATATTGAGAAGATATGGATTTGATGTTACACATAAGATTCCTGTGTAAGAAATTCAGGTATAACCAGATTCATCTTATAAAGAAGGGCCTGTATCTATATTAGTCAGAGAAGTTAGACAACTTAGGAACAAGAAATTCCTTTGGTGAAAGTACTCTGGCAACACCATGGACTTGAAGAAGCAACATGGGAACCTGAAGAAGCCATGAGAGCTCGGTATCCTCAATTATTCTAATCAAGTATGAATTTCAAGGACAAAATTCTTTTAAGGAGGAGAGAATTGTAAGGCCCCAAAATGTACCTTAGATGACATGTTACATATTTATGAAAGTACGTCTATGATATGAGTTAAAATTGTGTTATGATTTAGAAGTGAAAGGACTTATGACGTGAATTTTGGTATTAAAGGACCATAGTTAGTGAATTGCAATTAATTGAAGCCATTAGAGAATTGAGGTATTTAAATGTACATTTGGACTAGGTAAAATGGTTAAGAGACAAGTTAAGTTTGTACATGAAAAATTAGAGTGATTAAGCCTATGAGTTTGTGACATTTGGCAAAGCTAATGCATTGACATTTGGCAACGTTCATTGTGTGACAAATGGCAGCATAATAAAAGGATATGTGGCCTAATTGAAGTGTTACAAATGGAAGATTAAATGGTGGGAAAATGGGCTTCATGCCTTGGTTTTAAGTGGCAGGTTCAGCTAGTGACACCTAGCTGGTGATTAAGCAAGTTTCTGCTAGAGTAAATCCAGCTTTGTCCATTAGTCACCTTAGTTCCTTCTCTCCACTGAAACTCCCACTTTCTCTCTAATTTTTGGAATTTTTGTTGGGCTGTGGATTGTCTTCACTTGAAGTTTTGGTAAGCTACTGAATCTAGAAAAAGGTTCTACTAATTTTGTATACTATTGCTTTGTTAATGTTGAAAATTGCACCTTAATCTTAGATAAAAGTTTATTGCTGGGAAATGTTGGTGCAGCTGGATCTTTGAAGTGATTAAGAGTTGTTCTTTGAAGTTTGAAGAGGTAAGGGAGTACTAAACTTGGTATTAAGTGTGAAGTGGATAAAATGTGTAATGAATGTATGAAGAATTGTAATTAGAAACTGGATATGTGTTGGATCCTCATTCTACTGGATAGAATTCTTGGTTCTTACTTTCATGAATAATTGCACTAACCTAGGAAAAATTGGACAAAGTGGTCTTCATAAAAATTGTAGTTCTTCCTTTTAGCTTTCTAATGGTATATCAATTGTAATTTTTGGACTTCAGACGAAAGAGATATGGCCTTTACTTGATAACATCACTAGTGTTAGTATAGGCTGCAGCACTGTCATTGACAAAAATTTATGTCTTATTTTCAACAATTAATTTGTATTGATATAGGCTGAATTAGATATAGTTGTCTTCATAAAAGTTGTATATTTTTTGCTTAAATTTCTATTGATATAAAGTTTGTAATTTTTTTACATCGGGATTGAGAGATATGAGTTTTAAAAGTTTGGATCCACATCAGGGGTGCATGATCGTACTAGTGCACGATCATGCAATTGCCCTTTAATCATGGGAATGCACGATCGTGCACAAGCATGATCATGCATTAGCCTTTCATTCAAGGGATGCACTATTATGCACAAGCACGATCGTGCACTAACCTTTTAGTTATGGAAGGCACGATCATGCACTAGCCAAAATTTTGAATGTACGTAGTCTATAGTATTTTGAACATAACTCATGGAATACTGAACCAAATTGAATTATTTTTTTTGATTAACTTAATACATAGAGGAATATTTTTTTAGAAGAACCTTTTGTCTAAAAACGTCATTTTCCATATCAAAATTGCCATACAAATCTGACCCGAAATCTGCTATGAGAAAATAAAGGTGTAAGAAAAGGATAGTGGGCAGGGTTTTTACCATGAAGAATGTATAAGGTTTGGATTTGTACTTAAATTAATAACCTAAGGAAGGTCTTATTAGATTACAAAGTATCTATCTTTTGGAACTTATAGGGCATTAAAGGAATGAAGTCTACTTATGAATGTTAATGTGATTTAAAGAACAAGAGTAATGTGTTAGTTGTGAATGTTTGTGAATTGGGAATTTTTTGATTACATATAATCTGTAATTGCTTAATGAATTCATTGGTGCATGACTACAAATTTTTATGTTCACAAGGCATGTTAAGTTTGATTAATTGACTATATGAATGGAATGGATTAAGCCCTATGATATGTATTATATCTTTTGCATAAAATTCTGAAATCTGAAATGTTTTGTTTTAAAATTGTTAAGTCCTAGTTGTGGGTAAATAGGCATGCCTAGAAGGGTCTGCAGCTACTCCTGTGACACTTTGGTGTCTCTTGTTACTGACACTTCAGTGTCTCCTGTTACTGACACTTCCGTGTCCTGTTATTGAGACATAAGTCTCTCCTGTTCTGTGATACCAATCATGGTATCTCCTGTATTAGTCCTGTTACCCAATTCTTTAAAAAAGGATTAGCAGGCTAATTTGTTTTGTATTTTGCTATATGCTCGGTTCTAATATAAGCAAGCTCTGTTATGAAAAAAGTAAGTTCTGTTCTGATATAATATACAGACAAGTTATGTTCAGATACTTTAAAGTTTAGTTCTGAAATTTGGATAATATGTTCTAATTTTTGTAAGTTTGCTTTGAAGAAAATATATCCTGTTATGATTTGGCATATTTTATTCTGAGATATATATTGATTGGTTTGCGCTTTTATGTGCTTAATTAAAGATTGTTTGAAATATGATCTAATTCAGTATATGTGAATATTAGACGATTGTTAGAAACAATCGCTAAATTATATCTTATTTAGTTATTCCCCACTAAGCTCTATGCTTAGCACAATGGTTTTGCCTCCATGTAGGTTCTGATAAGAAGGTTTAAGGACTAGGACAAAGACAACCGCATTAGTCAAGAAGATTACGTTTTGTTCTGGAAATGTTTAATTTGTTTTTAAGTTGTATTAAATGTCATGAGACATTTCATATTTGGATATTTTGATGTTGATGGTTTGTAATAACATTAATACAATTTGGATTTGGATGTAAGGCTTGTATATGTTATGTTTTGAATGTGATCCAATCAATAATGAATTGTTTGTTCCTTGAGTTTCTGAAATTGCTTTAGTATGTTTTGGTTTATATTGGTTCTGTTGTGTGTAGCATCTACATATCCTTCGAGGGGGTATGTGGGTATTACAACTTAATTTAGATCAAACTTTGTTTAAGAAACAAAATCGTTTTTAATGAAAATAGTTTATAAGATTAAATTAAAATTAAAAGATTAATAACGAACAACGAATATTATCACCAATGTAGAACAGTTAGAATTTAGGAATCTAAAGACTAGAAATTACTTTCTCCCTATTGTGTCTCCCACCTATTTTGTTAATCAAAATTATATCTCACCTAAGATTTCCAAATGTATTAATCACCCTCTATTAAGGTGTAATTAACTTTCCTTAATCAAATTTAATGGGATCAATTGAATGACTTCTCAACCTATCCAATCACTCTACTAATTTCACTAGGTATTAAGCTATCCTATAGGTGAACAATTAACCTAGCCGAGATCTCTCTTATAACTAGTCAATTAACTTGATGATTGTAAGTCTATAGGTTGCCAACTCTCATTGTACAATCCTACAAATTTATCTTACTCACTCTCTTGATTTATTACAAGATAGAAATAAAATCAACAATCATCAAAGACACTTTCACTCACTCAACAAAATAGGAAGTTTAACACAATAGTTCGAAAGCAGTCCTTAAAACTAAATCAGCCTAACATGGTCTCCATAATATCATCAACATTCAAATAAATCATTTTACAAAGAATAGAAGTGATCAAATTGACAAAAAATTGAATAGAAAGACTCTTTCTCTTCTTTGCCAAAATCTAGAATTCCTGATATTAATGAGCTATTTTCTCCAATCTTGATGATAATCCTTGACTTCAATCCTTCCTCAAGACTCCAAACATGTGTTCTTCACTCAAGAAAAGCCTTTTCCACAGATGGGTGTCGTCCTACTTCTCCTTGGAGGCTTAATTTTCTTTTTATACTCCAAAAATCATAAGTTTAATGAAGCCCCGCATGAGGTCTCGGATTATAATTCCTAAGATTGTGGGAATTAGAAGCAGAAAGACTCCTATTCTCTTCTCCTCTTTGATCTCTAACTCAATCTCCAAGTTGCTCTATCTTCATTCCTACATAAAAATAGTCAATTCTTACACTAGATTAACACCAAACATAAAAAAACAACAAAGGAAATCAAACTAAATGAAATCATACAAAATGAATCCTAAACTACAACAATAATCAACAATTATGCAAGAAACACATGCTAATTACATAGAAAAACATAGACTAATGCACACCTATCACAATTTAGATTATCTACAAACAATAAAATCATCCATAAAAACCTTAATAATGTGTTTAACGTAGTTGGAGAAAATACTTATCATGCATCTCTAAAAGGTGGCTGGGGCATTGCCAAAAGGCATTCTTCTATAAGTAAATGTACTAAATAGGCATGTAATTGTTGCTTTCATTTAATCTTTTGGAGATATCACAATTTGGTTATAACCTGAATATCCATCAAGGTGAGATCGTCCTGTAAGTCATTCAAGCATTTGATCGACGAATGAGAGTGGAAAGTGATCCTTGCATGTAACAACATTTAACTTTCTATAATCAATGCATACTTACCATCCATTTTGAATTCTTGTAGGAATAAACTCATTATTCGCACTTTTTACCACTGTAGTCCCAGTCTTCTTCGATACCACTTGGACTGGACTTACCTATTTACTATTCAAAATTGGATAGATTAGACCAACATCAAGCAACTCCAAGATCTCCTTGTTCATCACTTCCATCATCGTAGGATTCAATCTCTTTTGTGACTCTATTGATGATATGGATCCTTCTTCTAAAAGAATTTGGTGCATGTATGTTGAATGGCTAATATCCTTAATGTCAGTTATAGTCCACCCTATAGTTGTGATGTGGACCTTAAGCACTTGAATGAGCTTTTCCTCTTGAAGCTTGATTAAATTCTTTGCTATAATTACCGGAAGTGTTTCTCCTTCTCCAAAAAAACATACTTCAAATGCTAAGGTAATTGCTTCAGTTCAATGGTTAATGCATGCACAACTAAAGGTAAAGATTTCCTATGAGATGTTGGCAATTTAATATTTGAAAGTACATACCTTTTTAGCATTGGTTCCAATGATTGCAATGCAAACACGATTTCTTCTATCTCATCTATAATAAAGAAGTTAGAATTTTGCAAAGTGTTTTCCTTTAAACTCATGCAAAGAATGACTTCTAACTCATCTTTACCTTCCATATCAGAACTTTCTAGGACAGGTAATCAATGAAATCAATAGATAAAATAGAATGAACATCGCTAGTGTATCTCATTGCTTCAAAAACATTAAAGCAAACTTTTTCAACATCAAACTCCATATTCAACGTCCCTACCTCCACGTCAATCTTTGTTTTTTATGTTTTTAAAAATGGTCAACCCAGAAAGATTGGCACTGAATTAGATGAAGGTTCTCTGTCCACGTTCAATACATAAAAATCAACTAGCAAAACTAATTCATTAACCTGCACCAAGACATCCTTTACAACTCCTTCAGGATAAGTGTTAGATTTATCTGCCAGTTGAATTATGATATATGTTTCTTTCAAAGACCCCAAATTTAATGAAGTGTAAATAGAATATGACATGAAATTAATTGAAACTCCTAAATTTAACATTGTTTTTTCAAATCTAGTGTCACCTATTTTGTAGGGAATTGTAATAATACCTAGACCCTTACATTTTGGTGGAAGTTTCCTTTAAATGACTACAGACACATTCTCCCTCACGCTCACTGTCTTATCTCCTCTCAATTTCCTTTTGGGAGTGTATAATTCCTTAAGAATTTGGCATATCTTGGAACTTGTTTTATGGCATCAATTAGAGGTATGTTCACATCTACCTTTCTGAACATTTCCAATATCTCCTTATCTCGCTTCTCTTTCTTTAATTTAGCAAACCTACTAAGAAAAGGAGGTAAATTATTAGTAAAATTTTTAATCACAGGAGATCGATAGTTTACCTTAATTTCCATTTCAACTTCTTTTGGAGACACTTCAAGTTCCTTTTCAGTTTCTTCAACATTACTAATAAAAGGAGTCCTATATGGTGCCTTTATTTTTTTACTACTTCTCAAAGTGGTAGCACTTGTATTCTCTTTTGAGTTCACAATTGTTTGAGAAGGAAGTTTACTTAAACTCTGATTTTTCAATTGACTAATAGCAGTAGCTATGTGACTTATTTGATTTTCCAGATTTTGAATACTATATTTTGTTTGTTGTTGAAATTGTATAGTACTATTTTGAAACTGAGTTGTATTTTAAGCTAGTGTTTTCATCATTTCTTCCCATAAAGGTCCAAAACTTGATGGTTAAGTTTGCCTTTAAAATGGTCATATGTAGGAGCTTTGTTGTTGTTATCCTTATTGTCCAAAACTGTTAAATGGAGAATTCTTCCATCTCGAATTATGTGTATAGGAGTAGTTAGGATCATACTTCCTATGTGGTTGACCTAGAAAACTTTCAAAAGCATTTGCTTGTTCTATGGGTGTTTCTTGCAAGGTTGGACACAAGTCAATTGGATGTCTTATCATTGTGCAAATATCGCATGCTTTTACTTATTGAGTATCATTTGCAGTCATCTATCTCACTAAACATGTCAACCTGATTATCTATTGTTCCAATAGGGCAGTACTAGCTTTATTGACTTTTAATGGTCTAATATCCTCTCAAATCTTAAACTGTTAAGAGTTAGCAGCCATGTTGGAAATTAAATTTTTGGCTTCAATAGGTATCTTATCTACTAATTCACCTTTGCTTGTTGTATCTATTATATTTCTTTCTTATGGCAAAAGTCCCTTACAGAAATGTTGGATCAAGAGTTGTTCACTGCTTTGATGATGAGGGCAACTCGCACATAGCCTCTTAAAACACTCCCAAAACATATATAATGTCTCCCCATTATAATGCCTAATTCCAGATATTTCCTTCAAAATATTTGTAGCTTGAGTGGCAGGAAAGTACTTCTAAAAAAAAAGTCTTTTCATCTCATTCCAAGTAGATTAATCCAGAGGGTAAGTAGTAGTGCCGATCCTTGGTGATGTCCCCCAATGAGAAAGGAATGCTCTCAGCTTAATTTGTTCTTCTTATATTCAGACTGGCTTCATGCTAAAACAGATCACATGAAATTCCTTGAGATGCTTATAAGGATCTTCACCTAGCATACCACAAAATTAGGCAAAAGATGAATTAAACCAAATTTAAGCTCAAAAGTAACATCAATAGTGGGAAAATCAATGCACAAAGGTTGACGGTTGAGATCAAGAGCAACCAACTACTTAAGAGTGCAATCATTATTTTGCTCTTCCATATTAGAATATGTTTTAGAAATAGAATCACTAGATGAATTAGAAAGCAAATCTAAGGCTATTTGGATTCCTAGTGAAGAAACAATTTTTCTGTCAGATGGTGACAGATCCTTTGAACTTTATGCAACTTTTCTTTTCAATTTATGAAGAGTTCTTTCAATTTCTGGATCAAATTTCAATTCGCCTGAGTGAGAAGATTATGATATGAACAATAACTAAACAAAACAAGAAAAACAAATTAATCAAAAATAATATATATATATATATAAGTAATGGATATTAATCCTCAACAACGACGTCAAAATTGATAGTGTGTTATAACATTAAAACAAAAATAACTAAAATTGAAACTATAACTAGTGATAAGTCTAGGTCAATTCTACAAAGATTAAATTAAATCACCTTTCTAAATTATGTTTACATGTAAACAATAAATTGAATTGGAGGCGGTTTTGGTTGGTTTCGAATAACAAAACAAAGTAAAATTGAACTAATAAAAGTATATCAAATTAAATAGTATAAAAGTGAGAAAAATAATGAATGATTTTAGAATAAGGTTCTTAGTTCAATCTTAGCATACACAAAAATAAACATACTTCATTGCATTATTCTTCTCATACCTCTCTTAGGAACTATTGACCGTAGATTAACAATAAGCTCTATTAACCCCTGTTTTTCTTTAGAGAGTGTTTAATCAAAATAAGCTCTTTAACTAAACCTAATTATCAAACAACTTAGAACAAGTTCTCTATATTTAGTCGGACAACCACTTTATTAATAAGGAAAACAAATCAATATAGGCAACAACCACACAATTTCAAATCATTTAACCTATATTATGTTAACCCTAATGATTCAACATCATTAGTTGCCATAAATGAATCTAAAACATAACTATTACGTATTGTATTTGATATTCTAGCAATGGATATATATAAAAACAATCTAATAAAAGCATTCAGATTATCCTTACACAAATACCCAAATTACTAGTCAAAGAATAATACAAATAATCCCTAAAGAGAGAAAGATTCAACAATACACAATGATAATATGCCTAAAAGTGATCCTCGGCATCAATTTCACCTTAAAACCAAAAGAAAAAGCTTGGCCTTCTATAGATTCCAAAGAGGTAAAGTTTCTGCCCTTTCTTGTGCCTCTAAAATGATTCTCCCCTCTTTGGCCGCTCCAAATGTCTATTTATAGCAAAACTAAGTTTCTGGGTATATGCATGGTTAGGTGCATAGTTGTGCATCGAACCATGCATCATTAATAAAATGCTTCTTTCATGTGCATAGCTGGACATCTTCCATCGTATGGTGAATTCTTCGTTTCTTACATTTTCTTACCCCATCTTCACTCTAATCGATTTCCTTCTTGTTCCACAAAGACAAATGAGTTTGAAATCAAGATAATAACCCATGGAATGTGCTTTTACTCTAATTCACTTCCTCCTTATTCCACAAAGACAAATGAGTTTGAAATCAAAAGAATGGCTCATGGAATGTGCTTTTAACTCATTTTAGCTCTTGAACTTCCAAATTATACCTCATACCAAATATGAACTAAAATAAGTATCCTAAGCATTTAACAACAATAATCATTATTAAGTGTTAAGGAGTGAATGTACTAAAGATTAAGCATACATCAGTCAAAAAGCTATAAGAAATGCAACAAAGAATCTCATAGAGAGTTCGATCTTGGCTTAGGATGCATTATGACAACATGCTTAACATGTGCAATTCAGATGAAAAGTGATGTTTCCAGTGGCCTATAGGTGAGTAACGCATAAGAACCTACCCTTAGGAAGGGAACAATAGCTAGAAATGACTACTAATACCTCGTAAGCTGAGGATCAAAAAGAGGAATCCACCAAGGAGGGGCTTACGTCTTATTAGCTAGTTAGTGAGGCAATAGCTAACCAAGATGATGATCAATAACTGGTCTAAGAGGATGATCAACCATAATGGGATTGAGACACAACCCAAAATCCCGCAAGAGGTGTAGTAGGATTTTTCCACATTAAGCAAAATCCTAATGGAGCAATATGAAATGGAGTTAGAAGGCCTAAAATTTTTGAACTTATTTTCCTAAAGAAGAAGCAATAACAATATTTGGGGAAAAGCATCAGGTAATTCTGTGCCAGTAGTTGCAATAATACAGAGGATGTAAGTGTTATCCAGAATGATTGGGTGTAAAGCATCTGTAGGCGACTTTCTACTTCTGTTGTCAAATTCCCGGGCTAAACCTTGTACAGCAGTGGAAATTGCCAAGTTTGAGTACAGTAATGACAAAGGGAATTTTTGGTAGAGCGGTGACTTGTAGAGATCGCAAAGAACAACAACAGAGAAAGCATCTGTTGGGCTAACACTAACATAAAGAGATGAAAGCTAGGAAGTGAATGTGATTGGATTACCCAATAGTCCTAGTTGTAAACAATTGATATTGGGCACTGTGCATATCGACCCATGCAATAATGTAGCTAACGAATTAAGTATCTGGCCTTGGGAGCATGTTTGCAAGAATGGAACTCAAGCGAATTAATGGGATCCTACATAAGAGGTGAAGCGTGTGGTTTAATAAGATGCAAAGCGAAGAATCTTACTAAAGGATGACATTTCGTGAATCCTCTTGAAAGAAAGGGATGCCATCGAAAAATATGGTCATAGGTGGTGCATGGCTATTGTCAGCTCATGTAGTGAGATGTTGGGTAAAGTCTCGCAAGTGTTTAGTTGCCATTGTTGAGTTTGGAACCTTGAGTAGACTACCAGTCATAAGCTAGAGGAAGGTGAAGATGACGTCGAGTCATGATTCTCCTTATGCCTTGGGCGACACACATGCTACAATGGATGGGACAAAAGGTTTTGATCTTGCAAAGGTGAGCTAACCCTAAAATCTCGTCCTCTTTTGTCTTTCTTCTACTTAATGAATCAAATATGAAACTTCATACACCTTAAAGTTCATATGACTCCTCTAATTCTATAATTTTTTTTAACAATATTCTTTTCTTGAATATCAGTTAAAAAAGTTTCGAATTTGCTAGTATTCAATTAATAAATAACCCAAGATTATAGAACTTTATTAAATGAAAAAGAAATCCACTAGGACACAAATTCTATAGATGTAAACAGTATTATTAAGATTTATTATATGTAATTAGAAATTAGGAAAATATTGATTAACGTCAATTTATGCTTAATTAAAATAAATGGGCCTCAAACATTTCGTGACATACACGTCAAAGTGAGATTCACATGACCAATAAAAATAAAAAATAAAATTTATATAAATGTTATCTTGATAAATAACGAACAGATTTATCAAAATAACATTTTGCCTTTTTTGCTAAGCTTAGTAGCCTTCTTTACTCAGCTTGCAAAGGATAAAAAGCAAAGTCAATCGAAAAAGTAAGTCAAAATTGTGTATTCTGTCTCAAACCATAATTTCGATTTATCACCATATAATATAGTATAACTCAAATATGTTTGACCGACGAATTTCTTACCCTAATTACTTGATGGATACTTATCTCTATATAGGAAAAAAGATGGGTACTATTACAAAGTCAGAGACGGCAGAGGAGAATTGGACCGCCACGTAGGCCCGTATCATATGCCTCTCGTTTCCAATTTGAAGTTTCTCTCTCTTTTGTTCTCTTCATTGCACCGTCGCAGGTATCTATAATACCAGCCGTTCCCTGCCTCTCTTCTCTCATATCATTATCTTCTTCTCTTCTGCTATACATCACAATTTGGTCCTCTTTGCCTCAAACATCTGTTCTCTTCCTTCCAATAAAGGTCAGTACTCTCTACATTTTTGTTTTATAATCACCCTCGTTTACTGTGTTTTATTTTCTCGTTTTTATATGATTTTGATTCTTAGAACTAATTTCCACACCATTTCATCACAAACCGATCCAAAATATAGATAACTAAAGCAAATAAGAAGTTGACAAATATATACCATTTTTTTTCCATCGAAATTGGAATTAACAGGAAATACCCTTCATCCCTTACACCTACGAAGATTCAAACCCAGGTTAATCAAAAGCTACTCTTACTTCCCACTTCTTATGATTTTATGCGCTAAACGATGTTGTTTTCGTTTAACCTTGAACCTACCCGAAGGCCCCTACCCCTTACAAAAATTATATATTCTTATTCTTAAAACTAAGGCATAGTTCTAAGTAGGCTACTAATCTAGTTCCACATAAAAAAAGGCTGAGAAATTCTAGATTTTGAATATTTAAGCCTTAATTAAGGATAACTGGGATCAAGAGGGGAGATTACGACATCCCAAGTAGGAGGTGGTTATCAAATCTCATATTAAAATAGGGATGGTAGGTGAAAGAATTTATAAGCTTATGAAAAAGCTACCAACTCCTAAATAGCTATTTGTAGGCTTGTGATTCTTTTAAACCTAAATTGGAGTTATGTTAGCTAGTTGGGACTTGGGTGGTTATAAACAAGGGGCATGGTTTGTTGTACGAGAAGAAAGTAGTAAATAAGGATATCAAAGTTCTTAAAATATCATTGTCTAAGTTCACTTTTAGAAAGTGAAAACTTAGAATACATATTTGGAGCCTAAATAACTTAATTGATAAGTATAAAATTGGTTACACTTATAGAAGTACATAATCCAATTACAAGACTATTCTGTAGGGGAAGACAATATGCATAATATGTAATGAGTCATTTCCTAAGTCATAATATAAGCATATAGACTCCAATCTTAGGCATAAAAACTTCAATGCCCTTGCATCTTCTTCTAGGTCCCAGTTGAAAAGATATTTCAACCATTTATATATAAATCAAGATATGGTTTACAAGGCAAAGTAGACAATTTTACTACACCGAAGGAGCATGAAACATTTTCCTCATTCATTCTCGAAAAGCAAAGCCCTTGACTATTATAAGCCACCATACAAGCATACGGTACATGTTCACAATTCTCACAGACCATATTTTTATCAAAACGCCGTGTTTTTTTTTTCAATTAGTAAGAGCATTCAATCCCTTGTATATAAAAAGGAGAGCTCCCATTCATTATTGCAGCGAAAAAAAAGGGTCCTCGAAAATGTAACATATCAATTCTCATTAAGTCTTGCTTGCAGGATCCACATGGGTTGAAAAACTTTTCATGAGATGTCATTTTTGTGGATGTTTTAAGCATATGAAAAGAATCTGCCTTTGGAAAATACTGGAGATGGTTGAAAAGAATAAAGAGCCAACATTCAAAGAGCCAAGTTTTTCTGGGTACCTGATTTTTTTCTCTTCAAGGTCAACATCACGTGATATCAAATGGTAGACACTCCATCCCCTTTTCGCTTTGTCGTCTTCTTTGCATGGTTCACGTTTTCCGCTAGATTGAGGTGCGTCATTCCTTCCAATCCCTACCGGTCCGACCCTATTCAAGTTTCCATCGTTTCGCTTCTGCTTGCTTCGTTGATTATGTGGTTGATTCTTGTTGATTGCTTTGTGTGTCTCTATTGTGTGATTGGATTTCATACATCCATTCTCTGCTTCTATATCACTAGGTTATAGAATTATGGCAGCCTCTAATTTAGGGCTATCTCTGGATTGTAGTCGATCGTCCCTATGTTTGCGATGAGGTATTCCCTTATGAAATTAAGGATGATACTAACGAGGTTTTGTTGATCTACTGACCCTTGTGCAAAAATCCTTCTGTTCCTCTCTACCCAAATGTTCTGGATAGTGAGGCTGAGGATTATTTTGGCCACTGTCTAGTTCGCTTCCTTTCTTATGGCTTCTGTCGCCCCATCGAATTAGATGTTACCATGAAGTGATAGGGAATAAGATACTTGAAACATTTCTGACCTGGTCCCATAATTTGAATCTGACCTTGCAGTCGAAGAACAGGTGGTTTTCTATTTCTTGCTCCTGCCTGTAGAAGACACACAGATTGGATACCTGATTAAACCATACGATTTTCTGCCAGGTACTCTTTTGCCTTCTCCTTTCAGCATATTCCTGCAAGATTTGTTAGTAAATACTCCATTCTTGCTGGCTCGCTACCTAATTTGATCTTCTCTATCCGGGTGTAGTTAGATAAGTACTGTGAGGCGCAATTCAACCTCCTTATGGGATCACAGTGAGCTATTAAAGATTGTTGAGCTAATAGATTTCCAGGTATGAGGTTAATGAGTCACACTCCACTTAAGTAAGGGGCCCTACGTAGGTCCACTTATGGCATACAAAATATGGTGTCCACTTGCTTTCATATTGATGAAATTTGAGCATATTAACTTTTATACAATTTAGGGTGAGAAAACATTATTAGACAGGGGGGAAAAGATAAATTGATCTTTGAATTGGTATATGAGCTTTCCAAAATTTGTTCATTTCTTTGATGATAACTTTACTTGTGCACTTTTACAATATAAGATAATTTTTGAAAAGGTAGATAGGGAAGTAATTTATCTTTTGCCCTTTTATGTTTATCACTTATATACCATATACTTATTATTGACAAAAGGGATACAGAATGATGATACTGAAACTGAAATCTTTATTAATTAATGATGTATGAACTCACAAGGAGTATGCATTATATTTTAGTTTGACATAGTGGGAGTTTTGTTATTGTCGTTTATCTTTCTTAATATCACTAAATATTTTTGCATAATAAAAAAAGAAGAGATTGTCGGATCAAATAAGATTCCCATAGTTTTAATGATAACAATTATATTATCATTAAAATTTTAATCGTTGGAAGTTAATTTGCTAAATATTCAGACAAAAGGTCAAATATCAATTTCAATAAAAGGAAAAAGTGATTAGAGGATTAAATGAGATACAATGCAAGAGAGTTTTAAGAATATTTAAATCGAGGAGACCAAGAATAAGAAATGATAAAGTCATTCCATATGTAACAATCGTTGACACCTTATCTTGTTCATTAAATGTAGTAGTAGATCAATAATTATATGCTCATTTATATGCAAATCATTCCCTAATAAAGAGAAACTTTGTTTTGAAATTTAAAAAAAATCACATGGTTTTCAAACTTTGGGAAATTTTCGAAACTATTGTGAATCAAGTCTTCATCATAATGGAGTGTTCTAATTCTTTAGGAAAAATTATTGGAAATTGATGTTCAAACTTTTCTTAAAAGTTAGTTTATTTATGGATTCAACTAGCCTACCCCAATTTCAAGTGTGGCACTAATTAGATTATTGACTAATTGATTTGCAAACTAGTGAACCACTGGCTAACTGATGGAGATTTATAGAAGTTATAGAATGGATATTAAGTTTGATAGGTCTATATTTTACATATTATTATGGGTTAGTTTACTTAGTATTTGGTACGTGTATAGATATTTTATATTTGGTACGTGTATAACATATTTTATATTGATCATATTATGTTTTTTAATGTTTAATTTATTGTCTTGTGGGTGATGAATATGAAGAAATAACAGTTGATTTAGTACATTTCTCCATAGTTTTCCAATCTAGGAGATAGTATAGCCATTTTGAAGATAAGAAACTAGAAAAACAACTTTGTAGAAGACATGTGAAGCTAATTCTAACTTGAAGATGTCTAAAAATGGAGAAGTTGGAGGAGCTTGTGACATCTTATCTTATTCTTACCTTCTACTTTTTTCTTTTATGTTGAAGTTAATTGTTTGTACTTTGTTTTCATTATGTTTAGTAGCTACAAACCCTTAGGACCCTAAGGGTTAGAGATGTAGCTTTTAAAGATTCTTTGATTATTTTTACATGATTTGATTATTTTATGATTAACTTTATTTTCTTTTTCTTAATGTTGGATTTGTCATCATAGATTCATTCTTAAGGATTATGCGAAGAACCAAAAAGCGAAATAGAATTTGTGCAACAAAAGAATAAAGGTTAGAGATGTTGCTTTTAAAGATTCTTTAACTACTGTTAAATGATTTGATTATTTTATGTTTAAACTTATTCTCTTTTTCTTAATGTTGGATTAGTCATCATCTATGTAGCACAAACACGGCAAAATGGAGCCGTGTCCGAGTTGGACATCCACTTGACACGCGGTGGACACGTGGTCCGAGCCAACAAAAATTATTTTTTAATTCCGACATGTATGGACACGTGTCCGTATGTGTCGGAATTAAAAAATAATTTTTGTTGGCTCGGACATGGCTCGGACACGTCTGGAGACGGCTCAGACATGGCTTGAGGCGACTAGAACACGGCTGGATTCAAAATCTCAACCATTTACCATCCATCTGAGCAAATTATTTTTAATCCTAACCTTTGACTATTTATTTCTTTTAAAAATGTCCAAAAGTTTAGCCGTTTGATTATGTACAAATCCAGACAGAATAGAACTTCTAGTAAATACCCCTGTGAATGACTAATTCTACTTTTGGATAGGAGATTGTAGACAAATTGCTTAATGGAATATCTGCTCCATGTTTTTTGAGAGGGGCTTATAAAGTACCAAATATATATGAACTATCAAGATGTTGGAAGTCTTGAAACACATCAATCAATATATATCATATTATGAATTCTGAATTTTTTTCTTAATTCTAAATTTTATAATTATAATATATATATATATATATATATGTCGTGTCCGTGTCCACCAAATTGTAGAAGTTGGTGTGTCCCCGTATCCGCGTCTGTGTCGTGTCGCGTGTCCGTGTTTGTGCTTCTACTTTCTGTAATTAATTTACAGAAAGTAGTGGAATTAATTTACAATTTATAGTGGAATGTATGAGTGTTTCTGAAAATTGGTTTCTGACACCTCACCCGAATCATTCTATTTAAAATCTATTAAGATGATTATGCTCTTTATTGCTTCTATTATTTATGTTATGCGAAAAGATTAAACAATTTATAGACTAATGCCAACTGGATTTGGTAGATGGTTCACCGTTATTTTAAGAAACAACACTTTCATCAGCATTTGCATCAGCGTTTTCCTCCTCTTTGGTGTTTAGCATAAAAATGTGTATTTTGATTTTGTACTTTTGCAGTTATCCTAGAAGAAAGGAAACTCTTTGCAAATCCATAGTTGCAGTCGCAGTTGGTCGCAGTCATGGAACGTGATAGTCATGAGTCTAAACGAAGGACAAGTAGTTCTTTTCGTAGGCCTAGCAGTGGAAGACATTCTCTGAATTTTTCACGACGTTTTTCCTTCCAAAGCGATGAAAAAGAAAGTGAAATTGTTTCAGAGGCAGGTGATATTGGTGATAGGGCTTTATGCGGTAGCCTTCACAGTGATGGTAGCAACATTAGACTTTCCTTTGATAATTCAGTAGAGAACGGGGCTTTTTTTCCCCCATCACCAAGCAATTTGTCTCATTCAAATGAGCTCACAGCTAATGCTTCAGCAGCAGCTTTGCATTCAGGTTCTCCAGGGTCACCCAAGCTAGAAGAAATTATATCTCCTTTATCTACTGAAGCAATGGTCGACTCTAAGAAAAATGTCCAAGTGAGCTTTAGACTATTTGTTTTTAATGTTGTCTTTTTTGATAACATGGTATTCTTTTGCTTTTTTTCTTTTCATTATATTGGTAAAACTTATTTGTTTCTTACTTCTATGTTCAGGAGAGGGAAAAAGCTCTGACATTGTCACCATTTGCAGATTATGTCACATCTCTTGTCTATCTAGCTGTTTTTGGAATTCTTGGGGTAATATTCGTCACGTTTTATATACAATGAGTCTTAAATGTTGTACCCATAAATTTTTTCTGGATTCTTGGCACAGTTTCTTTGATTTGTAAGTGCATTGTCTGTATACTGTTTTCCTCCTATAACCTTGATAATAGTTTTATGGTAGCGTCTTGTAAGTGTCTAAATTGTTATTGACAATGCTGACATCTGAAAAATTTTGTCATCGCATGAACGTTAAGAACTTTTAAGTACCACTGCTTCTAGTTCTTGGTTACTTGATGACTGTTGACGTCAATAGTATGGAAGTTTAGTTGAAATGAGCTCATGAAAGTAGTTGACATTTTAGGCAAATTAAAGAATCTGTCTTCCTTTGTGTTATAGGTTCGGAGAACTCTTTACCTTAGTTACCATAATTGTTTAGATGCTTGGTATCCAAAAATAAGTTATGAGGGTAGAAAAAGGGAAATTTCAGTTGAAAAAATTTAACGAAGGAACAGCTGGACACATAGACTGTTATTTATTACGTGGTGTGTTTTTGCAATTTTAGAAGGTATTAAGAGGCTAGCATCATCCTTATAGTGTTAGTGAGAGAATCATTGGTACATGCGTAAATTAATTTTCGGTTTTTGGGTGACAATCCCCTTTACACACTCTCCTTTCCCAACTTTTATTATTTCCTCTTCAGTTCACTTTTTGATGATGGAAGACGCTGTTTTGTTTCTTCCACTATTCTGCATAAACTAATGTTTGAAACATCATGTTGCAGGTTCTGACAAGGTACTTGCTACAAAAACTTTTTGGCCCTAGGATTGCTGGTGTTACAAGTGATCACTCCCTATTATACCCTGATCTTCCTTCTAACATGGTATCTATCTCTCTCTCTCTTCTACAAAAACATAAGCGCAGCCCTTGTTCTTTCTCACAAATTTACTCTTTTGCAATGTATATTACCAAGTAACATTATCACATGAGTTTGGCACGCATATTTCTCCTGTTGAGGCACCATCATACTTGATTGTAAAGGGTGAAGCAACTTATTTTGTGCTGAAGATATGCCTGCATTAATTCTGTTAAGAATGCAACTAGTGGAGCTTTTCACATTATTTTCATATGGTTAGTGCTCTCATTCTAGTTTCGTTATGTATTACAAGGCTTTGATTTGGCCAAGCCCTCAAGAAATGGAATAGCAAAGGCAACTGTTTTTATATGCAAATTGTTTTCTTCAAGACATAAATAATTTCCTTACGAAATAGATATACAAAATAATTTTATGGGTCAGTTCAAATATCCCATTACTTTTTCATTTTGTAGGTGCAAGATGTTAGGATTTTCAATAGTCTTTTACTGATTTAATTATTAATATATTTATCAGCAAGAATGGAGTTATGTACCCTCAATTGTTAACTCCAATTCTTTGAATGCTTCGAAGTAGTAATTCAACCGTATAAGCAACTTGTCCCTCCAAAATTCAAGACCTCTGCGACCTTGGGCGCTGGAGGGGACTAAGATGTTAAAATATATTCTGAGAGTGTTAGATGAAACTGGACTTTTCTTACTATCAACTACTCTTGATTTCTTAAAAGAAACAAATATATTCTCTCTTGTTCCTTGATCAAAATTTTGTTGTTTGTTTTCCTTACTGAATTGTTTTTGCCTATTCTATTAGGTCGGCTCTTTCTTAATGGGATGGTGGGGTTTCGTTTTCAAAGGAGAGATATCCTATGTGTCTACTCATCTGGCCATTGGGTTAACGACGGGCTATTTGGGAAGTCTCACAACATTCAGTGGTTGGAATCAGAAAATGCTTGATCTCAGTGTTAATGGTCATTGGGTATTTTCTGTGGTTGGAATTTTGATAGGTAACGTGGCACTTTGCATGATGTGTTTGTACTATGGAGCAAGAGCTGTTTATCAGTACGTGTCATTCATCTGCCTAATTTTTGTTTTATTTTGGCAGGATTGTTCTTGACTGCCTACTCCATCAAATTTGGTGTTGAAACTGCCAAATGTTTCAGGTTACTTTTCGAAAAGCTAAATGAAAGTAGAAACTGCAACACCTGGAGGGTGGACAGCTGGAAGCGTCATTTACTAGTTATGGTGGTGTTGTTGCTGATACTGGCTCTGTTGTTGAGTGTGAGTGGCACACAGCTTAAAGAGGACTATAACACTAATGCCAGTGGCGCCCAACTATGGGTCGCATGCATAGCTGCAGCTCCAGGGGTTTGGATTAGGTGGTTCTTAGCACGACTTAACGGACGTGGGCTGGGAAAGGCAGGACATTTCAAATGGTTACCATTTGGTACTCTAGCTGCCAACGTCTCTGCTGCTGCCATCATGGCAGCAATCTCTACTTTGAGAAAAGCTGTAAGTTACTTCTATTTTTCTCTCCTAAAACCAACTAAATCAATAGGGGCCGTCCTTCTAACTTTCTGAAATTTTAACCCTTAACTGCCAATTAAATACCGGGTTTTATGAGTGTGCATTTATGTGTCATTGAGGAGGTAATGAATATGCAGGTGCATAAGAAGTCTTGGAACATTATTTCATCCGGCATACAGTTGGGATTTTTGGGTTGTTTAAGTACAGTTTCAACATTCATGGCCGAATACTACGCAATGGAGGAAAGTTCAAGAAGTTGGAGGGCCTATATGTATGCCCTGACAACCATTATCCTCTCATTTGTTCTGGGGACCCTAATCTACTCTGTGCCTGTTTGGACAAGAGGATACAAGTAGTTGAGCTTCCTTTACAATTTCTGATAGTTTGAAATGATGCCCATGTGAATACTAAATCCCCAATTCTCGTACTCTACCTTCGACATGAGCAAAAACGTTGGACCATTCCAAATGTCTGCCCTCGACTAGAGTATGGTACTTGCAAAATTTGCTTTCTTCCAGAAATCGTAACAATGAAATGTAAAGAGATTACATATTTTTTATTCTCATATTATATTAAATTGCCTAGATAGAGTATTACTAAATTTTATAATGTGAAATATGCGTGGACAAGACATCAAACAATACCCAACTTTGTAGCAGTGTTGCAGAGAAATTGAGGTTCATCATCATGTCATATGTCGTAATACATACGATAATTTATCGTGCTTAGGAATATTCAAAGTCAGGAGATTTGTTCTCTTTATATGATAACTTATGCTTGCTATGAATACCCGAATTGAATTGGGTGCAGAGTTTTGCGGGACTTACTTGCTTTGACTGCAATTGTTAAGATACCGTCACAGGCTGGGTTGCATGGTGAAGATTGGTCGAAGTTTTTTTTATTTATAAAAGAGATATGCAGCTGCTGCTACTGATTTGTACATATTAAAGTCATGAATTTTGTTTATTCCTTTTAGATTAAAATATCATTTGAAATTTCACTGTACTCTATTGCATACTTGTTAGCTTAATTAACCCTTTGAACAAATTGATTTTACTTTTTTTAATCATAAAAAATAAAATATTAATAACAATTATATTTAATTAACATCAAAATATAGGTTTTAACCCCTCTTGGATTAATAAATGTGTGTGTGTGTGTGCATATATATATGAGTGCGCGGCCTGGCTTTTATATAAGGATAAACATAAATTATGTTGTATCTTGATTTTTTAAATATATTTGTGCAAAATGGTGAAAATATATAGATAAATTATGTTCTATTTTTATTAGTTATTTTTAATAATTTATATTGTAAATGCATTTATTCAACACATTAAAACGCAATTATACATTAGTATCATATGTTAAAGAATAAATGTTACTTATATTGTATCTTAATCTTTTTAAATGTATGTAATTAGAAAAGTGAAAATATATATAAATTTATATAAAAACACATTAATTTTATAAAGATATATAATCATAAAAACTTATCTCAATCTTTTAACGACGTATATCTAAAATGAATATATGTATACATAATTATATATATGTTAAAGAATATATATAATTTATGTTTTATCCTAATTTTTTAATGGTATTTATATATAAAATGATAAGATAAAGATAAAATTATGCTATGTCTCAATTTTATCCGTCATTAAAGCTGAATACATGAGTATTGTCATTGTCTCTGCTAAAATATATTGGCTTAATTCTCTTCTTGGTGAAATAAGCTTGTTCAACATTAAACCCACACTATGGTGCAATAATCTTGGTGTCGCCATACTCGCAGAAAGAATATCAAGATTGACATTTATTTTGTTTAAAACTTGATAAATAGCAAATCTTTTTCAATCTAGTATATTTCTTTTTTCAGTCAATTTGTCAATATCATAACTAGAGCCTTGACTTCATCTACGTTTTATCAACTTTGAGGTAAGCTTATTGCTAACACCTTTTTTTTTTTTTTGAGAAATTGAAAATTTTATATAATTATAGTTAAAACTATAGCTACACTGCAATGAGTTCAAGGCATTAAGCCTACTATCATATTACAATATGACCAAAAACTCTCTAGATAAGACAACTTAACGATATTATTTAGGGAAAACCTCCCAAGTAATTGGAGTTTTGCTTTCTCTTTCTTTCTGATTTTCTTTTTGCAGTTTTGGACTACACACAAAAATCTCTTGAGATGTCTGGAATTTGGGTTGCAACTAATGGAGAATCGCAATCCTCTGCTTGTTCTTCATTCTGAGAGACGATATCCTCTGTGCCCTGACTTATCACACATTCATCACTAGATTTTTCCATTGTTGTTTGTTGTGCATTTTCTGTCCTAACCATAGATGGGCTTGGCAACAACATTCTCAATTTTCACAACGTTTGTTGATGGAGTCAACATGTTGGTTCAATCCATATGACAATGTTCCAAATACTAGGAAGTGAAGTCAATTGCTTCATTATCCAAACTCTTCACATTATCTGCATTAATATCAGTAGGAGTAATATGCCTTATCATATTCAATAAACATTAGTTTTCTTTGTTTCTTCAAAATTTAAATCTCCACTATTAGTGACCAGTTGAGTATACTGCTTAGTTGATATAGATTGCTTCTAGACCATAGAAACTACCCCAATAGTTACTGTCTCATCAATCTTTGTTGACTGAGTTTTAGTTCATTGATAGAGGGAGGATCCCCAACTTCCTCTCCTATTTCATCGACAACAATTGAAGTCGACCTAGTTAATTCCTCTTGCCTATCAGTGCTAAAAATTCTACCTATAGGTTGTCATTTTTTGTTAGCAGAGTTTGGCTTCCATGGATAAGAGATGTGAATATCAACATATATTTTTTCTCCTGTCTCACTAAATTGATGCACAGGAAGGCTGTCAACTAAAGATCATTCTTCTACACTTCAATACAAAGTTTTGCATATCCAATTCTCTCCATTTTAGCTGTTTGAAAGTCTATACACACATGTTTCCCCAAGGCACTGGCTAAGAAACTTAGCCCCTCCACTGTCTAAAATTCCATCAGTAAATCATGAAATTGAACCCACAATGGCAGAACCTTAATCCTACTTCTATCAAGTTTCATACTTGGCCTCCATTGCTATAGAAAGAGTAGCTGGCCTCCAATATGCCATGGGCCTTGTTGTACAATCTCCTTAAGAAATGTTTCATCAGCAAATTTGAAGAGAATGGTACCATCTTCATGTAAGATCACGTTCTTTAGGCCTTTATTTTCCCGTTGAGCTCTCACCCATGCATTCACTGACAACATTTACAACTAATTTTTCCATATAATCGTATTCATATTCTCACTTATTTTACTAATAAGAATTCTAGTAACCTATATATATTTCTTATTTTCTAAAGATAATATGATCTTATCATGTGCATAGCTTTATCTTATCATGTATACTTGTATTCATGTATAAATATGTCGTGAGCTTGTCAAAGTAAGCAATAAGAAAATGATATGCATTTTGCCTTTTTTATATATTTTCCTTCAATTACTTCCAAAATTTATATACAAGCACAAATTGAACACTTCAAATTTGAGCAATGTGAATGCTTCTTCCATAGTTGAGTCAATAGGTTTAGCACTCTTAACTATCGAACAACAAACTAGACATCCAAGTTACCATATGACAATAAGTATATATTAAACTACTATTGCCTTGTGACACTAGGCATATATCATACTGCTATCGAACTTTTGGAAGTATTGTTTTACACTCTCATTTGATTTTTTATTTCAATTTTCTTATTTTAAAAATAATCATTTATTTAATATGTAGTATTGTTGGCTATCATATAGTTATTTTTATCATATTTTGTAATTTTCTATTTATTAATAACTCTAAAATGAAATTATATTAAAATTAAAAATGTTAATATTACATCATTATTAAAGCGGAGTCTGAGGAGGTCTGATAGTACGCAACCTTACCCCTATAGAGTAAAGAAGTTGTTTTCGGTAGACCCATATGCGAATGTAACAATGAAAAAATGATGCAGGTAAAAAGAGTAGATATGAAAATAATAAGTTAAAAGATTAGATAAAATTAAATTAAATAAATAAATACATAAATAAAATAAAAAGAACCAAAGAAATACCTGATATGGAGCTCAGATCTGCTAATACCTGAAACGCTGCATAGTACAACTCTTCATGTCTCTAGTTGTGCTAGGTGTCTTTGTTCTGAAGCCCTGAGAGTATGACAAATCTACAGTACCAGATGGCCTAGTGGGACCATTCCCGATATATCCGAGCGGAGATGCCAAGTAGTATGACAGAAAGACTTGTCTTTGACTCGCAACGACAGAAAGACTTGTCCATGACTCGCAACTAGAATAGATAGATTAGACACTAGGTTGAGAAAGAAAAAAAAGTGAGCTTCACAGAAAACGACTCCTGATAACTTACTCGTCTATTTTGGTGTAACTTTAAATGGTGTCCTTTACTCGTATCCTAGCACGCTAGAATTTTCTATTTTTGACCAATTCCTCAGTAAGGGCCAACTCTATCATATCTCTCTTGATCACTTCCCTCCAGTTCTTGTATGACCTCCCTTTTCTTCTCTTGTAGGCACTAAGGGTTATAAATTCCCAGCGTCGCACCAGAGCATTCAGGTGCCTCCTGCTTATATGCCTAAACTACCTAAGCCTGGTCTCTCTCAACTTGTCAGCAATACTAACCACCTATAGTTTGTCTCTCACTATACGTTTTGAACCTTATCTCTCCTAGTAATGTCACACATCCACCAAAGCATACGCATCTCTGCTACCAGCAACTATCTCGAATGTTGACATTTGGTGGGGCAACGTTCCGTCCCATATAACATAGTAGGTCGAACCACCATTCTATAAAATTTCCCTTTAAGCTTTAATTGAATCTTTTATCACAAAAGACCCCTAATGCACTTCGTCATCTGACCCACCTAGATCTGATATGATGGACTATATCGGCTTCTATATTACCATCACTCTGAATGATGGACCTGAGGTATCTAATACTCGATTTTTGTGGCATTACATCAGTACCAATTGTTACCGCCGCCTTATGGACCATCTGGCTTCCATAAAAGTTACGTTCTAAATACTTCATCTTGGTCCTACTCATTTTAAACCCTTTCGATTCTAACGTTTCTCTCTAACATTCTAACTTGGAGTTCACCCCCTCCTTGGTCTCATCCACAAGGACAATATTGTCAGCAAATACGTCAAGGTACCTCTCCTTGGATATGTTTTGTAAGCTTATCTAACACTAATGCGAATAAGAAAAGGCTTAAGGCTGAGCCTTAGTATAGACCAATACTGATAGAAAATGTTTTCGTGTCGCCTCCTATCGTCCTTACATTGGTCATTGCTCCTTCATACATATCTTTAATTACTCGTATATATGTCATAGGGATTCCCTTTGCCTCCAAACACCTCCATAGGATTTCTCTAGGAACCATGTCATAAGCCTTGTCCAAATCAATAAAAAATATATGTAAATTCCTTTGTTGTTCCCTATAGCATTCCATTAGCCTATAAAGGAGATGTATTGCTTATATCTTAGACCCACCATGCATAAATCCAAATTGGTTGGCCGATATAGAAGCTGCTCTGAACTCTCTTTTCAATTACCTTCTCCCACAGCTTTATGGTGTGACTTATTAATTTAATGTTGTATAGTTATGACAATCTTGGATGTCCCCTTTTGCCTTGTATAAAGAGATCAACCTACTCAATCTCCATTCATCCGGCATTCTGGTTACCTCTAGGTTCACATTAAAAAGTTGCACTAACCACTCCATGCTGACAACTCTTGTTCTCTTTTATACCTCTATTGGGATCTCATCTGGCTCTACTGCCCTTTTGTACCCCATCTTCCTCAAAATCTTTGTAATTTCTCCCCTTGTGACCCTTTGATATTGGGACCAGTTATGAAAATGTTCCAACACGAAAGGTTCGCCTAACTCTATGTTATCCAAGATGCCTTCATTATATAGGTCAAAAAAGTATCTTTGCCATCTACTATTGATGACATGAGCTTTCGTGAGTACCTGTCTTGCTTCATCTCCTATACAGTAGACATGGTTGAAATCTCTTGTCTTACGTGCCCTATCTCATGCCGACTTGAAAATTTTTTGTGCTCCCCTGTCCGTATCCAAATTCTTGCACATAGTCTCGTATGTTTTTCCTTTAGTCACTAAAATTGTCTTCCTTTCCCTCCTCTTTGCCAGTTTGCACCTTACTTTATTAGTATCCCGCTCTGCCTCTGCTGTACTAGCTAATAGGTCTCTCTATGCTTTCTTTTTCTTTTTCACCGTCCCCTGAACCTCTTCCGACTACCACCAAGATTCCATCTGTCCACCCCTCTACCCTTTAGAGACTCCTAGAAGTTTTATGGCAGTTTTTATCACTACGGGAGCTACTCCCTCCCACATCTGATTAGCATCTCCTCTCATGAACCATACGGCTTCATACCGGATTTGATTCATAAATTTTCCAACCATATTCCCTTTTAGAACCCACCATCTAATTTTATGTTATCACTGAGTAAATTGATGTGACCTCCATCCCTTAATTTCAAGATCCAGGACCAACAATTTATGTTGGGTTGCTAAACATACAATCGGAAGCACTTTGTAATCCTTACACCACACTCTGGCTCTCTTCCTGACAAGGAAAGGTCATGCCACTCTAAAAAGTCATCAAGTGCGCCTCATTTTTCTTAAAAAAGGAATTAACTATCAGTAACTTAAATGCTAGTGTAATGTCCAATATGGCCTTTCCACTTGCATTTCTATTGTCGTACCTGAAGCCTCCATGATTCCCTATTGCAGTAGTAAACATTACCTAAGCTTGTCAAAGAAGGATTAACAGAAGAGGCAAGCAAGTGGAAGAGGATACTATGTTAGTGAAGGTGTGATTACTGCGTTAGTGATGATGAGATTTAGTGAGAGAGGCTTTTGTAAAAGGCTGATAAAACTCGTCATTAAAAAAATAATGGCTTTGACTAAAGGCCTTGCCTTATATTGGTAGTAGCATAAGAAAATAAGGCTAACAACAACGACTCGAAGGAGACTGACGACTGCAGTAGACTTGTCAGGAGGCTTGAGAAATACAACGAAGAAGACGTGTGATGCGCAAAAACTCTACAAAAGTCTAGGAACGATTATCTAATGAAGTACAAGAACTCACGCATCTTCTTTCCTGCAAACAGTCTTATACAAAGAGTCTGAACAAGAGTTAGCCGAGCTAGATCCTTAGTTAACCTGTTATGCATGTTGCTTGGTTGAGGAAAAAGATATACCTCAGTCCAAGTTACTAGAGGAACAAGAAAAAGGTCATGGAACCAAGAGACTGAGAAAAAACATGGTTGATCATGTCTGCCAACCTCAACTACTAATCGTAACCATATTGAAAACTTGAAAAGGATTATTTAAACAACACTACATAATAAAACAGAGATCGCAATGGCAAACATGAATAAAACATAAGCAACTACAAGGATGGCTGGAACGGTCATCCCTCGCCACCACAAACTTGAATAAAACACTGCTAACAGACACCAAATACACACCGCAAGTTAGAAAAGAGAAAGATAAAAGCATCATATCTAGTGAATGGATTCCCGTCCAAAGATATGTAACTTGTCCTACCCAACATCAAAGTAGATTTACGTGAATATGAGTAGACACATACCTACAAACGAAGTGGATTCAGGCAGAGAACCAAAGGCAATGTAGTGGAGGAGACAAGAGCGGAAACCAAGTTTGCACTTATACGGAGCATTCCATGGATGAGGACGTGAGCATCCTGACACAAACTGAATCACAAGAATGAAGAAACGGAAAAAAAATGAAAAAATGACATACCAAGAGCCATGATAGAAACAAGGGTGAACATCTCTCCTTTAGCCATATTCAAGTTCAATAAAACAACCAAAGCTCTCCTAGGCAATACTAATGACGATGACTACCACGTCAATCCCGCAGTCATCAGATCTATCCTCTTCGCCTTCCGCCAAGCTAAGTATGAGGCCACTAGCGACTCTGTCCTCATCAATGATGATGTTTCGATGAGCATCTTAAATGTACGTAATATTTATACCATCCCCTTCAGGCCTCAACTGCAACTACCACTTGTCATTTTACTATTCATTATCTTCTCTCTCTTGTCAGTCGCTACAATGGACGAGTTCAGAAAGAGGGAAGCTCCTGATGATGTTAACAAGACAAGAATCAAAGCGCCACGCACACTGATAGTTATTCAAGCCGATATCGATGATGATATTGTACCCTGGTTGTCCATGGACGACGGCACAGTGGGAGAGCTTATGAAGTTTCTAGACATCAGCTCAGACACGGAGTCCACAACTGCTACAAGAGTGAAGTTCATCGGGAACCCCTACTCCTTCTCGTCATTGATATTTCCGTCATCCTTTTCGTACATCGCCATAAAATATAATAGAAGAGATTGTGTAATAATAACATAATAATATAAAAATTAAATAATAAATAATGAATAATAAATAATAATTTTTAAAACATGAGAATGAGATTTAAACTAAAAAAATAAAGTTTATTAAATTTGAGTAAAAGTTGGAGCAACTCTCTAATTTTTTTATAAATCATCTCGCCATTTACATATATTAAATTACTTCAATGAAGCTCATCGCTTACTGAGGGAACAAGAGAAAGTACTAATTTTCCAATGAAAATAGATACCTCACAAAAAAGTTTTTTTTCCCGTTAAGTCAATTATTTGACTTAATTTAGGGGATAAAGGGGGCACCCAAAATCTGGTGCAGTCCCTCCTTTTTCAAAGTTAAAATTTTCATTTTCTGAAACTAATAAACAAGATCCAAAATGAGTGCAAGTATATACTTTACTTACTACAATTTTTTTTAGCATCCTAAAAATAATATAATAATAACAATAACATCCTAGTAGAAATTTCGCTACGATGCGAGGTTTGGAGATACCTAATAGTATGCAGCCTTACCCCTAAGTGAAAAAAGAAAGAAAAATGTTTTTTTCTAGAAAATGACATGAAGAAAAGAAAAAAAAGATGACGATGATGATGATAGCTAAATACATAAACAAATAACTAACTAAATAAAAAAAGAAAAAGTAAATAAAAAAAGGACAGTTAAAAATAAATAAATTCAAAATAGAGATAAAGATATAATAAATAAACAAACAAGAAAGAAAGAAAATAAATAGGTAGGTAAAATAAACATGCAATTAGAAAAATATGAAATAAATAAATAAAATAACTAAATGAGCAAGCACTACAAACTAAAGTATTAAGGTAAATACAAGACACAAGAAACAAAAGAAAAAAGGAATAAACAATTTTAAAAGACCTATGAAAAGAGAATGACTTCTTTACTTAAGGTCCTCTACCTGAATCCTAGTTTGTCAAAGTTTTCTATTGAGGGCTAAGTCTTCAATAAACTCTATTAGGCTCATATCATGTCTGATCACCTCCCTCAATTCTTCTTAGGTTTTTATCTTCTTCTCTTACAGTCCCTAAATACAATCTTCTCGTTTCTTCTCAATTGGGCAGCAGGATGTCTCTTCTTAACATGTCCAAACTATATATGCCTTATCTCCCTTAATTTACCATTAATGTTAGCCACCTTCAACTCGTCTCTTACTACAATATTTCTAACCTTAGCTCTTCTTATAAGGTTGGACTTCATCTCCACCATTATTAACTTATGACAATACATATGTTTGATGGGCCAACTCTGTGGCTCATCAACTCCACCACCATTAACTTATGACAATGCACCTATTTAATGGACCAATACTTCATCCCATAGAATTTACCTTTTATCTTGGATGGTATCTTTTTATCACATAAAACTCTTGATGTGCCCCTCTATTTAAATCATCATAATTTGATACGATGACCTATGTTATCATTGCCTTATGTGATGGATCCAAGATACCAAAAACAATCTTTCTGTAGTATAAATTCTGAACTAATCCTTACTCCACATCGAGTGAAATTTTATAACCTCAAATGTTACACTTTAAGTTAGTCTCAATCCTGCTTAATCTAAAGCCCTTTAACTCTAGAGTATCCCTTCAAATTTCTAACTTGATATTAACACCCTCCTTTGTTTCATCAACTAAAACAATATCATCAACCAATAACATACACCAAGGCACATCCATTTCGATAGCCTTGGTGAGCTCATCCATTATTACAAACAGGAAGGGGCTCAACGAGGATCCTTAGTGTAGCCCGATATCGATAAAAGTTTTGTATCTCCTCATGTCGTTCTTACTCTAGTTATAACACGTTTATACACATCCCCAAAAACAGGTATATAGGTTACATGAGCAAACTCCCTTAGCTTCCAAACAACTCTACATTACTTCCCTAGGTACCATATCCTAGGTCTTCTTTAAGTCAATGAAAACCAATTTTTTGTCCCTATAATATTACATTAATCATCTTAAGAGGTGTATAGCTTATATCATGGACCTAACCAAATTGGTTCTCTGAGATAGGTGTGCCTCTTTCTCAAACTCTTCTTAATTACCCTCTCGCATAACTTCTTGGGGTGGTTAAGTTGTTTGATGTCTCTATAATTGTTACAACTTTATTTTCCCCCTTTGTTATTAGAAAGAGGGATTAGTGTGTTAAGTCTCCATTCATTCAACATCTTAGCGAACTTGAGGATCACATTAAAAAGCTTGGCTAACCAAATAAGAATCTATTTTCCTAGACTATTCCAGAACTCCATAGGTAACTCATCAATTCTTACTACGCTTCTACTCTTCATCTTCCTCAAAGCCCCTTTAATTTCTTCTTTCGTGATCTCTTAGCAACAAGTGAATCTAAGACATTTCTCATAAGTGTTAAGATCACCAAAGGAAATTTTTTTATCTCCACTTTCATTAAAAAGGCTATAGAAGTATCTCTGTCATCTTTTCTCGATGTCATTTTCATCTGTGAGCATTGGTCCTGTTTCATCCTTTATAAAATGAACTTGAGTTAAGTCCCTCACTTTTCATTTTCTAACTCTTGCCAACTTAAATGTTTCATTTTAAGTCCCTCACTTTTCATTTTCTAACTCTTGCCAACTTAAATGTTTCATTTTCTCTGTCTTTATTTTCTAATAGTTGATATACATTCTTGTAGGCTTTACTTTCGCCTGTTTCTTTATAAGCTTATAACTCTCTTTATTAATGACCTTCGCTTCATCTCTGTTGCTATCTAGTAAATTTTTATAGGCAATCTTCTTGATCTTCACCTTTTCTTGTACGCCTTCATTTTGTTACCAAGACTCCTTCTTACTAACCCTTAGCCTTTTAGGAACTCCCAAGATTTCGTTAGTTGTATTCCTAAAAAATGCTACTACTCCCTCCCACTTTTAGTTAATGCCTCTTTCTAATTTCCATTCTTCTCTAGATACTAATTTATCCCTAAGTTGTTTCATAATGTCTCCTTTTAGATTCTACCATCTAACTCTAATGCACTTTTAAGAACTTTTCTTCCTTCTCCAACCCTTAATAATAAGATCCATAACCAATAATCTATGAGGAGTTAGCAAGCATACATTAGATATCACCTTGCAATCATTACAACTAGGACAATCACTTCGCCTTACAAGGAAGTAGTTGATCTAAGTCTTCGCAGTTCTACTATTAAAGGTCACTAGGTGCTCCTCTTTTTTGTTGAAGAATGAATTGGCTACCACTAAATCAAATGCTACAAAAAAGTTCCGCAAAACAATCTCACTATCATTCATATCTTTGTACCCAAAACCCCGTGAGAAAAAGAATACCCATCCAAGGTCTCCCTTATATGGCCATTAAAGTCTCCTCCTACAATCACTTCCTTGTTAGGGGAATCTATTGAATCACCTCATCTAGCCTTTCCCAAAATTGATGTTTAAGTTGTTCTTCCAACCCTATTAGTGGTGCATAAGCACAAACCACGTTGAAAATAACATTTTTCACCATAATCTTTGAGGATAAAATTTTATCAATAGTCCTCTTTACCCTGACAACATGATATATGAGTTCCTTGACAACAAAGATACCTACACCATTCTGTTGCCTCGAACACCCTAAATCCTAAAGTTTGAACCTATTTATCTCTTTCACTTTAACCATCATCTACTTTATCTCTTCGATGCACTCTATATCAATTTTATATTTATTTAAAATATCCACTAATTATAATAACTTCTCTGTCAGATTCTCGATGTTCTAGGAACCTATCCTCAATCTGTCAACATCTTCTCTTCTCCTTGCCCCAAAACTCATCAAATGACTAAGACTAGTCCTATCATAAGAAGTTAAAGCAATCACGCTTATGTTAACACCTAACACCTAACACAAGCTATACAAAACAAACACAACACCCTAATGATGCTAAGAATGCTTGAGAAAAGAAACAAAAACTAGGGTTTAAAAAAAGATAAAAGGGAAATAAAATAAAATAAAATGTAGTAGTATAAACAGAAACTTAAATAAGTTATACTAATATCAACCCTTAAAAATTTGAAAAAAAAAACACAACAATACCCAGATTCTCCTATAGAGATACAGAGACTGTTTCCTTATAGACCCCTGGCTGTTTTGGTGACTCGAACTCAAAACCTCCTTAGTCTTAAGTGAGGAGTTAAAACCAATTAGCAATAATAGAAGGGAAGAACAAAAACAATCTTGAAAAAGGTAAAGATAAAGGCTCTTATCAAAATATTTCAAATAATAGTAATTACCACAGATAGGCACAGTTGGAGTGAATGTAACATAAGTTTCCTATAAAGGAGACTGACTTTCTAGTTTCTATCTAAGACAAAGAATAAGAAGTTAACTTTTTGTATGGTGAAGAAGATTAATTTTGAAAAACAAATGGAATCTAAAAACCTCAAATGAGAAGGTTTTAAGATATTTGCAACAAATATAGAGGACGAACAAAAAAAAAAGAACAAAGAAGCTGAAAAGTACAATTTTTGAAGTTTTTTGAAATAGAGAAATGATATTTTTATTTTTTGAAACAATTTAGAAATGTTTGGATGATCTCAATCTGATGAAATAAACGATCTAGAGAGGATTAATCCATAAGCCAAATTTGTTGTTTTCTTTTTCTAGTTAAAGATGGATAAAAGTCATTGTAATAAAAACTGTGACAAAAACTAGTTTAAAACACTAGGTTAAAAGATGTGAGATATTAAAATAACTACTTTTAATTTTAAAGACAAGTTGAAACTTGGGAAAGTAAAATTAAGAAAAGGAGTCGATAACTATACTTGAAAAGAAAAAACATTAAACAAACCTAGATAAAAATGATATCAGATTAAAAACAAAGGAAACAGTCACATGCTCTGTTTGGTTGATTGAAAAATGTGATTCAACCACAAAAAAGTAAAACTCTATACATCAAAATATCTCATAAAATGAATAGACACGCTCTCGAACAGATCTTACCCTGGAACGATTTCTATGTAACATGTGGTTAGAGCGGTAAGAAAAAAATACAACAAACAAAGGCAAAATGTAAACTCTTTCTTTAATTTAAGTTGAAAGGAATGATGGTTAGGCAAAAGAACATATACACCTACTAGATATAAAAGTAGAGTTTGACTCAAAAAATAAAATGAGCCAAAAACCTAAAATGTGGAAACTCAGAGTTTGGAACTTTCCCTTTATCAAAGGCATAAACTTGCAGAACCATAGAAGCAACGTGCAAAAAGATGTATTTGACCAAAACTAGATGGTGGTTCATAAGTTGGGTTGAAAAGAGCTCACCTTTGCACATCCAAAGTCACAGACTCATGATTGGGGTGTTGGCGGGGAAGCATGAGATAATGAAATAAATAACAAAAAAGGAAAAAAAAAAGTGAACTTATTTGCGAGGTAAAGATTTGATGAAATTAGAGTCAAAAGTGATGAAGTGTCTTCCTCATACTTTAAGAATTAGAGACAAATACATATGCAATATGTTACAAAGGTTTTCCTAGACACCAAACTTATACCAAAGTCGTGTCTACTCCTTTGCATCTAGCTCCATTCAAGTAAGATTCGGCCTTCCCGCGTGATTGTTGACCAACAAAACCTTATTGTTGAATGTCTCATAACCCCCAAAGTATTTGGCTCTCATACTCAAGTATGAATACTACGAAAGTATTAAATGATCACATGTAACAATAAATACATAAAAGCTACGATAAAAACAAATCATTATTACTTTCCTAAAAGTATAAAAAGGAATACTCTCTCTTAATGTGTTTTCTTCCTCTGTACCTCTCCTACCTAGTAGCAAGGCTCAAATAAACTATTTATAGGCATCTTTGACTTTATAATTCAGAATCCAAATTAAGTTGGACTAACTAGATCACCTCTATCCTTATCAAATTACATCACACTAACCAATTAGATGACATCCTCATCCAAATAGCACTTTATATGATCTGATTTAGCTACAACAACACAAACAAGATAAGAGATTACATTTAACTAGGAATGACACATCCTTATTCATGAAGAACTCTACTATCTTTAGATAATCCTCCCATATGGTCTTTATCTTTTAGAATTATTGTATATTTACTATGATCTTATTCTCCATATTATCCAAGATCTCTTTTTGGTCTCTATCCATTGATGATGATCATCGAAGCCCAAAGCCTTTCGTAACATACTGGTTTGGTCCAATGCTTACCCATGTGAAGTCCATTAGTCATGTTCTGTCTATTTGAGTACACGTTAAGCCCTTAGAGCTCTCACGTCTGCCTTATGTATGTGATTTAGCTAACCTTCAACCACATCTGAATCTTGCATTTCGTCGAAGATTCTGTCAATATGCACCAATACATACCAACTAATCAACAATGCTTGTGTTTTCTTACCTAATTACAGGTTTTTATCTTGTTATGTTGTTATGAGTGTTAAACATTGGTCAAGACTAGTCAATGCCTACAAGATTCTGTCAATAGGTCTTAAGAGTCTAACACACTCGATCTATAATTTGCCTCTCCTTATCTTCACTAAAATGAGTGAAAGCGTCCTATTGAATACATGAAAATTGACAAATAAGCACTCATGGCATTGCTTATAGATTTAATTCTCTTGAAACAACTAAAAAGCCTAATAAATTTGTAGTTTAAAGATTGAATTATATCACCTTTTATTATTTTAGCTTAAACAAGTTTACAAAGTTATGTTCAAAAATAATTATCAAACGAAGCATCATCCAACTTTCAGGTACATTTTTTACAAGCACTATTTTACAATCTTTCCTTAAAAATTTTGTTGTTTCAGAAAAAACAAAAGTAGATCGTAAAAGTGATCACTTTTCACTAGTAGTTGCAATTGAAATCACAAATAATCATCACTACGCAACATGTCATGACTAGTAATTCTTCTTCTTTGCAAATAAAAAAGGGGTGATTGGCTTATTGATGTGAAGGCTGTCCTACAACTTTTAATCTGGTTTATTGCAACAGTAACAGCGGAAAGTTTCAAGAATCCAATTTTGATGTGTTCTGGAGTTAGGCAATACCAGCATCTTCATTTTTGTGTTTTATTAGTTAGAGAGCATTATCCAAAATCTATTAACAAAGCAAGCTCTTGACCACATTAGTGTGGGAGATCAAATTGGTAAATTTTTAGCTAACTAAATATATGTTTATTGAATTAAACAATAAATTAATAAAAAGTGTTGTTGTAATTGTATCAACAAGAAAGAATTGACCTTTGAGCTCATAAGTAGCTCATGAAACAGGATAGACATATAGTAACAAGAACAGGTAATATGTTCCATATATTTTGAGACCTAGACTCAACCTTAGGCCAAATTACCTTTTGACTGCATCATCAAGCCCTTTCACGACTCAAATCCCTTCTCATCTCAGGCCTTATGATCTGGTGGCCAAAATTCATTCAATTCAAGGTCTAAAGTAAACAATACTGTGTATCGATTAAAATTTCCCTAACTAAAATGTTCACTTTGTAATAAAAATATCATTAATCTTATCGAATAAAAGAAACTAAGGTGTGTTAAATCTAGGAGGCTAGGAGCACGTGCAACATAAAGGAGCTCAAGAAAAAAATTAAGTCACATGAAGGCACATGATAGTAGTGAGTGGCATCGCTTGCATTTCACTTTAATGATACGGAAGAAAGCTTATTATATAATATGTATATATGTATGTATAATATAATATAGTATAATAGCGCTTCCTTTGGCAATAAGGCACAATTACAACACAACATACTGGATGACGTGTGACTTATGTAGTTAAGAACTGTTTGATTTGATCGCCAGATGTTTTTCTTGGCCCACTCACAAATCACAATCCTAATCAGACCAGAACTGGATTAAAACAAAAACAAAAGTTGGAAAATGGGTTATGTTCTGAAATATCTTCCTCTTTTTGAGTAAATTTAAATTTGAAGAGTAGATAAGGTTGCATTGCTCATAATAAAACATTCTTTACTGTGACTTTCCATATAAATATCACCAGGTATAAATGTCAAGTAGATTTTCGAGGTTACTGTCCGTGTTCAGTAGATTTTCGAGGAGATATTAATCGTCAACTTTTGTTATCATTCGCCGGAGTTCAAACATGGGGAGGTGATGATTAAGAATATATATATCAAATGTTTTGGAGTTAGATTAAGATGTGGCTTTTTTTGTTTTTTTTTTAAAGAAAATGTGTGCCTATTGTTGATCCCTTGTCTATCATGAGCAAGGCCAATTGATGGGGTCATCAAAGGCATTTAGACATCACATTCAAGGATGTCTTCAAGGGTTTCAGATGATAAGTCCACCTGTTGTAGGAGAAAAGCCAAAATGCAAAAGTTTACAGTCGACAAATGTAGCAGTAACTAGAAGATGAAAACAATGGAGGCAGGAGAGGATCCTAGGAAGTGGAGGAGCGAGCGCAGTCCAAAAGTACCGAGCTTTTTCGGCACCCATATCTATAGCCACTGCAAATGCCGTCTGATCTGGAACCTGCAACTTTTGTCGGCTTTAGTATCTTCTCAATATCTATCTAATATCAACGTTTTATGTTGCAAGTTAAAGGGCTAGCAAAGGGTACTTGGGGCCTTTAGACTTTCCCTTGCGTCTTATGTCAGATGGGCCATGGGTTGCTCCCTATTTACTTTATATTGTATTATATGCACCAAATAAAAACGACAATTGCTATTCCCAAGGCAAAAAACTTAGAGTGGCGACAAACAGACTGCAGGTTGTTTCTTCCCTCTCTGTATCACTCTCTTTTACGACGATCTTTACGTTTCGGACACTATTTTTCTATCAACTGTCTTGTCTTACTGTCTTTTTTCTCAAGTACCCAAGGCTTCTCCACTGGCCACAAACAAACTTTGCAGGTTTTGTTGTCAGAGCGCAAGTCTCTCCATCTCTTGTTGTGGCAGCATCTGCCAAAGATATAAAAAGAAGCTACAGTAGCCCCTGCGAGAAGCTCTTACAAACTCTATCTTAAAAAACAGCACAACACGCCAAACAGAGCATATTGAAATTCCGACCAACGTAACTCAAAACACTCCTACCCTATGGACTTGCATCTGAAGCAATGTAGAAACAAGAATCAGTCAGACCAACATCCTCCTCCGAAGATGCCAAAACTACTTCTTGATTCCCATTATCAACAACAAGAAGAACAAGAAGCTCCACCATCAGGGTATCTCCCTTTGTTTGCATCTGACCCAAACTGCAAAATTAGTAACCTGTCAGCGATATCTACAGCTAAAACAACAGCTGCCAGATTTCCCGGTAAACTTTCTTTTTCTTGCACATTTACTCATTTCAAAACTAACAAAAAGGATGCTTCGTGCTACAGAAGGTCTCCTTCTTGAGCGCCTTAGTTTATTCATTTTACTCCTCTAAGCTCACTTTTACTTCGATTTCTTTTACTTAGCGATGGGAAGTTACTTTACCCTAGCTCAATGGCAAGAGCTGGAGTTGCAGGCACTTATCTACAGATATATGCTGGCTGGTGCAGCTGTGCCTCCTGAACTTCTTCAGCCAATCAAAAAGAGCCTTCTTTACTCTCCTCCATATTTCTTACACCATCCTCTTCGACAATTCTCTCATTGTGAACCAGCCTGTGAGTGCTAATTTGTGTACTTCGTCTTTCGTTAATGACTGATACCCACTAGGCTCTGTTTTTCTATGCTTCTGCTTTCGGAAGGTTCACAAGTTGTTTCTTTGAGGAATTGCGCTTCTGGGTTGGCCATTTCTTGCTCTTATTAGAAGTCAGACCTCGCAAAAATCAAAACGGATGATTAAATTTTCCTTTTCTACTACCAAATCTTGTTATTTATTCTGCATGCCTACTGGTCGGTACAGTTCTCTTGACGAACTGAAAATGACGTACTTTTTTGACCTGAGATTTTTGTTGTAAAGATAATGGAGTCATGTTTTCTGATTAGGAGATTTAGGTGTTGAAAGTTTTGAGCTCTTTGACAAATAGGTTATTGGGGAAGAGTAGCAATGGATCCGGAGCCTGGACGTTGTCGGAGAACAGACGGAAAGAAATGGAGGTGCTCGAGGGACGTAGTGGCCGGCCAGAAGTATTGCGAGCGCCACTTGCACCGTGGCCGCAGCCGTTCAAGAAAGCCTGTGGAAATCCCCACCACCGCCTCTTCAGCAGCTGCTCTAGGAGGTGGGATTGGTGGTTCGGGTGATGCTGCTTTCAGTACCACCTCTACTCTGATTGATGCAGCACCACTCATAGGGAATGCTAGTGGGACCACTTTTTCTTCCGTTGATCTTCTTCACCACCTTAATCACAGGTAAAAATTAGATTCCTCTCTTCACCAATTTTACATGTATGTAGAGATATGGTAGAACACAAGCTCACTGATCTGGAATCTTATTGGCAATTGGTTCAGGGTAGGACAATAGTGACCCCAGTAAAATGGTGACCAATGTTGTCTCAAATTTAGGAAAGAGTCTTAAGGTTCCGTACAAACTAGTCCTAACCACAATTTCCGCAGACATGCGTTTCTTCTGCTTTATGCAAATTTCTGTACAAGCTTCTCTTGTTTCCTTCTTCGGTTAATATATCTTTTTGAAGTACGGTACCCATACGCTCTTTTTGTGTAAGACAGTATTTCAGATTCCAAATCTGAAACCAGTGGCCTCTTTGGACCCCAAAATGAGATTGGTAATAGATCAGACGGCCACATTCTGAGGCATTTTTTTGATGACTGGCCACGGTCCCTTCAAGAGCCGGAAAACGCTGGAATTAATGCTAGTTCGATGAACTCTGCCACCTGCCTATCAATTTCAATGCCTGGAAACTCATCGTCTGATGTGTCACTGAAACTGTCCACCGGAAATGGAGAGGAAACGGCCTCCACCAGAGGCAGTGAAAGAGGGCAGCAACAACTCAATTGGAGTAGTCATCAAGTGACCTCCATGGGAGGACCTCTTGCGGAGGCCTTGAGACTCAGGTCATCCAATTCGTCTACTACCACAGTTCTACACCAGTTGTCTCATGCTTCTGCTTCTGAAACTAGAGCTATTAGCACTTGATCTTAGTTTTTGTTTCTACATTTGTTAGCGCATTCAGTTTTGTGTTGTTTTTATAGTTCGTGGCCATAATAGACCATCCAAATGATGATATTATGTTTTATTTAAAACGCACAAGGATGTGATTTTTTTCAAAGGTCATATGATTTTTATTCGTTACTCTTACCCACGATAATTTGAGAGAGCTTCTGTTAGTCCTATCAGGTGACATGTAGCCTACGTATGCAAGGAGATTAGCGTTACCCAACAAAAATTCCAAAAGCATTAAGAAACATAACCCGCATTTTTATTCAATGGTCCATAATTTACATGATATTACAATGCCAGTCTATAAGTCTGGTGGGAAAGCGTATCAACTAGCAACTGCAATGATCTGGTCATTAAGTCTAGCTGTGCAAGATGATTAAATAATGTCGTAGAGCATGCTACTTCAGAAGAAAGCTAAGATGTTTGTTCAGCATCTACCGTAACAACCATAATTTAGCTTGCAAAATATCACAACATTTACAGGATGCCATGGGAAACTTTCAACAGATGCCTACAAAGAGGTTAGATACTCCTTATAATCCTCTTGGTTCTGCAATGTAGTTTTATATCTTCTGTTACCTCGTGTTCCTTTTTTGTTTGCCTTCAGGGGATGGTCAAAATCTGGAAATGGGCAATTAACACTGGAAGGAACCCATGCCACTCTTCCATCAGAAGCATATAAGATAACCGTCACTCCTTGACAGGTTCAGATGGATTGTTCACAAGAGCATAGACTACTGCTGTCCTACATGGTGAATATACCATGAAGGAACGTGGCCTGTCATCGTACCAACCTTCCTGCTTGTAAAGAGAAGCAATGAGAGTATAATGTCATTTCCACAATTGACAGAAAATCCCACAGAAGAGAAATTAACTTAGAAGATCCAAGATCAAGGTCTTTAGTTTCAAGGTGGATTTCTTACGGAGGTAAAGAACTCAGCTGAGTGATCAATCCTGCCAAATCCTCCAAACAGAGAATCATCTGAATCCAAGACAATCTAGGACAATAGCCAGGTAGATGGTTAATCGTCAGTGTTGAAATAGAGACAAAATGGGACATGATTAACAAAAACTCTTCATGATGCTTGTACCATTCATAATGTATTACAAGAACCAGTCGAAGCAAATTAACAAAAGCAAGGCTTGCAGTTAACCTTACAGATTTGGCCAAAAAGTTACCTTGTATTTTCCTGGTTTAAAGCAGCCCACACGGTAGTCTGAATAGCTACTAGTCCAGTGAAAGTTGAAGACAAAAACAAGATCCCCCCTCTCAAAGACAATAATCCGATCTCCTTCATTCTTCCGTGATATATACTGGTGATCAGACGTCATGAACTGCATTGCGCCAATATTATAAGGACTAGTTACCTCTGAATTTTAGTCCATAGAGATCAGGAAGTGCATTTATGCAATGATTACAAATTATAAATGACAGACATCTTTACAAGATGGTATCAAAACACTGCAAACATAATTTAAATACCAATATCTCATGTTAATTAAAACCTTGTTATGCATATTCATTAAGTTGCCCCAATGATTCAAGGGCTTGTTCATAGTTGAAGTTTGACCAAATGAAAGAAAATCAAGCCCAGAGCAATAATTGGCATCATAAGAGTTAAAACGATACCCTATCCATATACTTCTACCACCTTCCAAATGAGGGGATATCAACACCTTCCAACCATATTTTTCACTACCAATATCTTAAGTTTCAGTGAAGATCATGGAGATTTAGTATAAGAACATTAAAAGCAGAAATATCTTGAGTAACAATTTAGTATCATTTAATAATATTATATCATTTTATTATAGAATTGTATTCCTCACTATGATTAATAGATAGATTAGGCCTAACGAATAATATAAACTAGGACTTTGTGGTCATTGTGTCTGTGCGAGAAGAATTCAGTCCAATTACATTAAATAACTGTATACGTTCTCTTTTCTTTCGCCTTTGACTGTACTTTTCACACGTGTACACAATATCATAGCCAAGTTGTGGTTATGGAAACCCATCCTCTATTCTCCCAAGGAATACAAAGTTTTGATCCTGAGACCTATTCCCTTTAGGAGTACAAAGTTTTGATCCCAAGACCCCTAAAACTTCGCTTTTTCTTTTTCAGATAGAACTAGTGTTATGTCTTACCCTCCTACAACTAAATGATAGTGCACTTACAGCTTACCTCTAGTCCGGCGATACCTCTATTTTGTTATATTATCACAGCTCATACCACTACCTCTATTCTTTTTTTTTTTTCATTTTTGTATGAACTTTATCTATTTTTTCTTCTTTTCCGAAAAACATTTTCCTCTGCTTTCCACTCTCTCAGGGTTCCCCCATTAAAATGCTGCTATTTCCTTTACGATCAATTTTTGGTTTGGTAATTTTAGAATTTACCACCAAAAAAAGGTCAAAAATGGAAAAGATAAAAAATGACAAGAAGAATTCATAAATTCAAAGCTCATATGCAAGTGGGACATAAATAGCATTCACTTAACATTTAAGGGGAAAGTATTTAATATAAGAATATTATCATATATCAATAGAAGAATAATTTGAACATCAGCTTAAGTACTATTTAGTAAATTGTATTATCTTATTACAGAATACTGTATTGTTCTATTATGATAAACAGATGGACTAAATTTAATGATTAAAATACCTTAGTATCCTAATAGTTTTTGTCACCAAGTGACCAAAAGAAAGAAGAGTCCAGTGTAAGATAAAGCTACTATAAATTTAGTTAATAATTTTGTCCATGGCATTATTTCTTGACATTATATTTCTTCAAACAATGACAAAAAACTTGAGGAATAGGCACCAAATGCATGTTCAAATCAGAAAAATGGACACCCATGATTTTAAGGCCGTAATCAACCAGAAATAATATCAAGAAATGAATACAAAAGCTTACACCATAGGTTTCTTCAAGATGTTGCATTGCCTGATCAAATTCTTGCATGCCACGATATCTTAGGTAATCTGCATCGCCCTGGTTACATAACCAATATATTTCAGAAACACATGGAAATCAATCTCAAAAAGCTACCTTCATGGGGCATACTACCCTTGTTGACTTTAAAAGGACTAATACAAGAGTGACCTTAGCCAATTGGTTCGTGATGGAAAAAGGAAACAAGAAAATAGAAAAAAATTCGTTGAAGAAGAAATGAAGTATGAGAAAGAGAACAGAAATTACAAAATCAAAGATGAAATCATATATAACTTATTCAAATGACAGCGTTGAAATTGATAAAAACAAAAATATCATCAGAATTGGGGAAGAGGATTACAAGATCAAACCGTCGCCTACATTTATCGTAACTAAAATTGTTCCCAGGAATAACTTTTCCATCAGGAAGATGCTGATCAGCCCTTGGAAAATCAATCCACTCTGATTAATGGAAATAGAGAAAGAAAATACCAGTTTATTACGAGCCATAAGTTCAACAATGTTTAATCAATGACATAATCAATTAAAGCATCAAAAAGTAAATCAGCTCATAATTGTACCCGGGTGTCCAAATTCATTTCCCATAAAATTCAAATATCCTTCTCCACCCAATCCCATAGTGATGAGCCTGATCATCTTATGCAAGGCAATTCCACGATCTATAGTAGGTGTTGACGGTCTATCAAGAGCCATAAAGTCATACATATCCTGGAAAAGAGGACAAAGAATAAGATGATTTATGTCCAGCACACAAAACAAACTATCAACAATCTAGGTTGGCAGATCAATTCTAGAAAATAAAGCCATGACTATTGATTCTTAATATAAAGTCAACAATAAAGAAATAAATAGTTTGAATTTTGACAGAAATATTGGCACAGGAACTACTGAAGAAGAAATCTGAATCCAACGTATCCTCCATGAATTAGACAAGAGGTGATCTAAGTGTAAAACATTTGGCTTTATCATAGACACTAACAAAAAGAGTTCAACTGACATTAGAGATTACTTGTTTACATGGATCAATAATTTTACCTCTCACAATCGTAACTATAGGGCAAGTTATTCTCACATAAAGTATACGATACTCTCATATATAGAAAAATAGCTTTTAGTGCCCATGTTAAGAGATAAAGAAGAACGTGCATAATTAGCTTATATCACCTTGTCCATCAACCAGAAGGCGATAGTTTTGTCACCAACAAGAGCTTGATCATGACTTTCAGCATAGGAAACACACTTCTCCAACCACCTTCTGTTGGTAAGAGAGTGTACAATGTCACACATCCGCCAGTCTTCATCCCTCTTCCTACAAGTAGCAACATGTTAAACAATGCCAATATACAAGGCAGATTAAACTTAAGTTTTAAGGGTTTCATAATGACCATACTTCAGAATTTCAATCCATTTGTCAGCAATCGCCATGTGAAGGCGGTAATCAAATCCTACGCCACCATCTTGAACAGGAATACAGAATGTTGGCATTCCACTGACCTATAAAGCAACATAGTACAAATAAATCCGTCACTGTAGAGCTTGGGTACTTCATCACAGTGATAGGAGAATATAGATGTCAATAACTACTAGAGATGACATTAACATACATCTTCACCAATGGCTACAGCTTCGGGGAAGAGACCATGAATCATATCATTAACAAGCATTAGATAAACTAAAGCATCAACATCAGTAGCATATCCAAAGTACTCGTTGTAATTCCCAGTAAAAGCCACCTAAAGAAGAATGTCAGCAAAATAAGTACAAAAGAAAACATGATGATGTTTGCAACATAAAAAGCTGTCTCACATAATCAATCTTTTCCTGTGTTAAATTCACTAACCAAGTATATACCATGCATCTAACAGGTTATATTATTGAGGACTTAACAATTAACTGTTTCAAGAATACCTGCAATCCATGGTGGGTGTACATCATTGAAGTAACACCATCAAATCTGAACCCATCAAACTTATACTCTTCCAGCCACCATCTTGCATTTGAAAGAAGAAACCTTAATACCTGAATCAAACAAGTAGAATAGATCCTGAAAACATCAACATTAAGGGAAAGAAAAATGGAACACCAATTGTAATTTAATGTACTACATATTAAATTACATACTTCCCAGCTTCCATAATTGAAAAGGCGGGAGTCCCACATCCAATGGTAACCTCGGGACCCAGAGTGAAAGTAATGACTATCAGTTCCATCAAACATGTTCAGTCCATCTAGCGTATTGTTTGAGGAATGGCTGCATTTAGTTGATAAAAGATAAGCCATTAAAATCAGAAGACAAAAGAAACAAGAAAGAAAATCTGACTATGGAGGATGTGATATCTAAAACTGTGGGCAGAAGAAAGAAATGGTTATTACATTAAATTCAGATTTATATCCAGCTAAATGGGACAAGTAACAACACTTAACAAAGTACCTACAGCAGCAAGTTATTAACACCATGATGAGTCTTGAAAACAAGGTATATATGATATCTTGTTTTGATCATGAATATTTGGAATCCAAATTATGCACGGAGACATGGTTTATACTAATTCCAAATACAGGACTAAATGAAATAGACTGGATTTCTATTATAGACTAATAAAAGTATCTTTTAACTGAATTGATAGCTTATAATAATTTAACCAGAAACCGAAAATAAGAGAAATACTTCATAAATAGGAATTTTACTTTTTATATATTTATGGGTAGAAACAATCAGGTAGTACTCCACCAATTCCAATCCAAAATATTTATTTCATTCGTAAGCCACTTGGACATCAGGTCCACCATCGATAGCATCACTTTGTTCAAATACAGCATTGAGAATTTTTACTAGAACGTGACTAATTTCTAAGATCGCCCATGACTTTCAGTTGATCATACAGAATTGCCAACAATTTTTTTTCCAAAGTGAACGTATACCAAATATAGGGAAAGAGTAACAGCACTTAACATTAAATTCAAAGAAATGGTTATTACATTAAATTCAGATTTATATCCAGCTAAATGGAACAAGTAACAACACTTAACAAAGTATCTGCAGCAGCAAGTTAATAACACCATGATGAGTCTTGAAAAACAAGGTACGTATGATATCTTGTTTTGATCATGAATATTTGGAATCCAAATTATGCAAGGAGACATGGTTTATGCTAATTCCAAATACAGAATCATTTAGCTGAAAATTGATAGCTTATAATAATTTAATCAGAAACCGATAATAAGAGAAATAGTTCAAAAATAGGAATTTTACTTTTTATATATTTATGGGTAGAAACAATCAGGTAGTACTCCAATTCCAATCCAAAATATTTATTTCATTCGTAAGCCACTTGGGACACCAGGTCCACCATTGATAGCATCACTTTGTTCAAATACGGCATTGAGATTTTTTACTAGAACAAGACTAATTTCTAAGATCGCCCACAACTTTCAGTTGATCATACAGAATTACCAACAATTTTTTTTCCAAAGTGAACGAATAACAAATAAAGGGAAAGAGGATTTATATAAATAAATTTAAATATATTTTATATCCCAATAAACCATATGTTAGTATGTCTGTTTTTCTCTTCCTAGTTAGGGTGGCACTTGCGGAACCAAGTGTATATTATTCTGTGTTGGACTAGCTTCATAATCACAAGGTTTACACTATTCAACAAGGGGTATAGTAGTAAAATGCCATGAATACGAAATCATGTTGCAACACAATTCTTCCATACTACCTAAATGTAAAACATTATAGGAGTTGAGAAATCAATCAAGAGAAACCAGCCACCACCTTAAGATACTTCTAAAAGCATTCTAAATTAATACACAATTTATGTTATGCATAATAAAAAGGAAAGTTATACAAAATAAATCAACTTAAATAGAAACAAATTTGATTTATTAATGAATTTTCTTATCTAAAAGAATTTCACAATCTATCGCTTTCTAAAAATGTTACTTTACATTGTTCTTTTTTACCTGTCACCAAGTTATTTTACTCTTCACTTATGCTTATTCTTCTTTTGTAGTTATCAAGATAAAATATTATTAAAAAACCTTTAAATTTTATTATGTATTTACAAATTATTAAAGTATTTTATATAGACATCTAAAATATTTCTAATCTAAAACAGGGACTTCAATTTATGAAAGAATTACTTAATAAGGAAAAAAATTACCATAATAAACAAAATCATCGTCTCCAATTAAAACAATTTATTTTCTTTAAAGAAATTTATAGCACATTTTTTATGGACTTCTTACCACTTTAATATAATAAGAAAAATGATAAGATGTAAACAAAATAAAAATAAAAATCAACAAAGGATAGAAAAATTCAGGATCTAAGAAGCTTAAAATAAAACAGATTGAAATTTTTTAATTACAAAATGATTATGAAGAAAACAAAGAAATAATCTTACAAAAGAGTTGGGTTCTTTAATCCTACTTCATGGTGGACATGAATAGAGAAAGAGAAGAATACAGGTTTAAATAGAAGTATGAAAATGAAATTTTTCATTATAAAATTAGAAAATAAATAAAAAGATTGTTAGAAAATCAATCCATAAAGCCAAATCCTAATTAATTATTATATCTAAAAACAACTTATATATCATTAAATTTAATACTTATTAGTTGCCTTCTGTAACATATTACTCATAATTATGAATGGCTGTTATTATGATAATTGGCTATATGTATATGCCAATATTACAACATTTAATGCTAAAAACAAGAGATAAAAGAACAAGAATTTGAAGAATTGTAAGACATGAAAGCTTTTGAATAAATTCAAATGGAACATGAAATTTAATTGAAAAATAATTGTCTCCAATTAAATGTTTCTTATAATCAATTATTTAAATTTTAAAAATTATAAACAAATATAGCATTATCCTTTACTCATTATCTACACTTCTATTAAACAAAACAGAGAAGAATAATGAATTAATTAGTTAAGCAGTTTAAGTTGTAAGAATGGGGCTCGCATACCTTCTCTTTGTATCGACTTTACAACATATACAGTATATAGACAAATGTTAGTAGTTCAAGTAAAGGATCAAAAGTATAGGAAATAATTATCAGGTAGGCGTGCGAGTCCCATTCTTCCGAACATATCTAACTAGTCAGTGTCCTAATCCTTCTCCCCTATGAACAATCACAATCACGTCATTCATTCTACTAACAGATTGACATCCTATAATGCAAATCATCGGTTCAACAATGTAATCAGGACAGGTTCTTGACATGTCGTAACGATTTCATGCAAAATCAAGTACTTACCTGTGAACAATATCCATGAGAACAAGTAAGCCTAATTCATGAGCTTTATCGATCAATGACTTCAAGTCATCAGGGGTTCCAAATCGACTACTAGGTGCAAAAAAATTAGTGACGTGGTACCTGCACCATGTCAAAGTGAATTTTCAATTCTTTTAACACTAACAAAAATAAAACACTATGCAAACAGGGTATCTATTGAACAAAAAGAACATAGAAGAAAGCGTTGGTGAGGTTTTTGTTATAAAACATACCCAAAGCTAGCATAATACGAATGCTCTTGAATGGCCATTATCTGAACAGCATTATAACCAAGCCTTTTGATGCGAGGCAAAACATCATCTCTAAAGTTGGCATATGTGTTGATTATGGGCTCCTGAATTTAATATGGGTAGGAATACAAAAGAACATTGAAATAAAACGAAGATATTAATTTAAACTAAAATCCTAGCTAAATTTTTATCTAGAATGATTTGAATCCTCATTACCAAAAATAGAAAAAATTCCTCATGGAAAGTAAGACAAGCTAGCAACACAAATGGTGTGGAATCATCATCATTTAAGATTAGTCACTTAAGTGTTATACCACTCACCACAACAGAATAAATTAACTTCCTTTTAAAGCAGATATGTTCTTTTCCCTTGCAACCGTGGCATTACAGGGCAGAAAAAATTCCATGCTAGGGTAAGGAAAAGTATGAAGCTACCCAATCTGGTATTAAACAGCACTTACAAATTCCGAATCTGGAGTAATGCCTCACTTCACATACATGGTAATATAAAATCATTCTTAGGTCAGTAATCTTAGTTGATTCTCTAAAACAATGAACTTTGAAGTAGAGCATAAACACCCAGTAAGTTGTCGCCCTTCTTGGGACTTGAACAAGGCTTCCAGAAAAGATAACCTTTCTAGAGGAGTTAAAATTTGGAATACTATTCCAAAAGGTTCCAACTGCTGAATGCATAACAAGGCTACTACTCCAATAGTCCTTAAGGTCCTTTCAACACAACAATTGCTGTTACAACTACAGCTACTAATAGAAATGGGCCCTTGTTTTCTCTTGAGTTTTCTTTCATAACATTTTGACCGATGAAGTCCATAACATTGACTATGCCAATTCATCAAAATCAAAAGAAAAGAGGGAAGAAGCATACCGTACTACTCATTCCAACATGTGACTCATAAATCCTAAGGGATTTTGGTTTCTTTGGTTGAGGATGCTTGAATATGTATTTTTCCTGCAATCATTTGAAAATTGAAATCAAAATAAATGTAAGATGTTCTGAAATATCAAACATAACCTGAGATGGCTCCCTCATCTGTGAACAAGCACCGCTTAGCTGATACAGAAATGTGTAGCAACTCACAAATTATTAGTTTGGATCATAGCTAACAAAAATACAGACATCTAATAAGGTTATTTTTCAGAAAACAGAGTAAGCAAAGAGAATATAGTTAAAAGCAAGATAAAATATATGGTTGAATTGTACCTCGCCTGGTGGATCATAATAAATGCCGCTGTATGGGATTTCACCTGGAGCCTGAACTGCAAACTTAATCCATGCAGGAATTGAATCTTTTATACCAGATGGAGTATCCATGCGTATCTACAAGGTTATGGTTAAAAATTAAAGGTTTTGATATGCTAAGGAGCTTCAGCTTCACAATATTTGGGATCTTCAGACAGAGTAGCAGTGTGACAATAACTTGACAACCGAAACTGAGTAAAATAACATCTTGAAAATACCAATGAATACTGATTAAAATGAAATATCTCATTTCCATATAGAACGTAAATATAAAATGATGCAAAAGTTAAACCAATGTTTACTAATCAAGTTATTATAAAATTTAGAAAGGAGGACATAAAATGAAACTAGTTACTTTAAAGTTTTTCACAACAGGTATATAGCAACCCTGTGGTTAAGGGAATAATTTGCAATTTGAGTGTAAAACTAGAAAGAAATCCATTATTTAATATTATTCAAAAGCTTCAGAATATGGCTGATTGGCCAGCAATAGTCTTCTATGTTGGTCACTAAAGAAGACTGCAGATGGAAAAGATTACAAGGATTTCAGATTAGACGAAATCTTTCACTGTATCTTTTCATTTTTCGATCTTTTCCAAGCAACAGCTGTTACTTGAAAGGAGTTGCAAACAGTTGTTTCACTCTCTTTCTGAATGATTTAGATAGTACATAAAATATATAACTGTATTCCTCCCAATTATAAAAGTCTTATAAACAAAATTGGGATACAACACTTACACATGAAATTTGTTTCTACTTTACAAGAGGCTCTTGTGTGTCCTGTCCTTTTATTTTAGTAAGTTAAACTAAAGAAATCCCCACAAGCTCCCTGGACCATCTTATATATTACAGGTATGTATCGACTAAAAATGAAGGGAAGTCAACTAATTTTCATTTCTGTTGAAGAAAGGAGGAAACTGCTGGAGGAAAAATGCAATGGCAATGAGGGCTGCTAAAAATTTACAATTCCTAATTTTAGAATAGATTACTTGTCATTCTGCAAAGTTACCTTCACCCGAGAACCATGAGGAATTGCTGGTGAGCCATCTGCATTGTTTGGCAAAAAGATCTCCCAAATGCCAAACTCGTTCTGCAAGAAATTTTTTTTGGTGGCATTTTAAAATAGAATAGCAGGATAAAATTGGAATAAAAGAAGAACATGCTAACCCTGAAAAAAGGTAAAAATATACAAATATTTGAAAAGGTCATTAACCTTTCATTTTCACCTAGAGACTGTCAACCAAATAATCTTATACAAATGCAAGTCCTTTTTATTATTATACAAATAACAGCAAGAAAAGATTAGAGAAATCTCATTCATAACATTAGTTTTCCATTCATGCTCCTTCAAGTTTGTAGCCAGCACAATCATCTAAAACCCCTCTCCAACCCAAACACTTTTCCCCTTCTCCCCACGATCCCCTTCCCTGAATCCAAAAGAAAGTTATTCAAGCGCAAAGACTATACAAAAGAACATGCATCCTGATTGTCCTCAAACCAACAAATCATACAAAAGCATAGTCTACCAACAATTACAAGCCAACCTAAGCAAGCTATCTGGTACTAGTATATTATTTAACTAATGGCCAACCTAGTGCGTCACCATGATTCCCTTAACCAAAATGATCTTTACAAAATATATGGAAAATATCCTTGACATCTCTAGTTAACAATTGATTAGAGATACAAGGAAGAAGATGGATATGAAGAAGATAAGTCACACAAACTAATTTTTAACGCCAAAAGCTTTTGTTTTTAACTAATTAATCTAAAAGTCTAGAAAACAATTCTGACAGCAGCAATAGGAGCAAAACAAATTTGATAGGATGCTTAACCCAAAAGGTTGAGAAAATTTTGCTAAGGCAACATACCCTGGTCATTACATCTGAATTTGGATTCCAATTGTTGAAATCTCCAATTAGTGCTGCCCACTGAGAACAAGTAGATAATCAACATATTGATGAATGTGACGCATATATAAAAGAACAGCATTCAACAGCCATTCAGATTCTTTCCCTAGCTGGTTTTTAATAGCTGCTCCTTAAATTAGAGGTCGAAAAGTGTCTGGCAGTTCATACATCAGAGTAGGCATATGCTTTACATTAAAGGCTATGGGACCAGGCACAAAGGATTCAACCCCAGCCAGAACTGTCTAGCAATTCCTATAAAATCTTACTAAAATTCCTTTGTTGATGGATTTATAAGGATAAATTTACAAAAAGGTAAAAAGATAAGGAACTGAGACAAACGAACCTTAGCTCCTGGAGCCCATTCCCTATAGGTTATCCCTGTTTCACTGAAACAACATTTGAAATTATAATCAGTAACAAGAAAATCTGAAAAATTTAAATGCCAAAAGAAAACGAGAGCTCCAGCTATAGGTGAGATTTCTTGCATATTTGTGTGTGTGTGTGTGTTTTGAGTGGGGTTGTTGGCGTTTTGGGTAAAAACAATGTAAAACCCCAGAGGAAATGCATATATGAAGATAAACACAACAATGACAAATAAAGTGGTATTCAATTCAAGGGACAGTGCTTTTGAAAAGTCCTGCCATAATAAATTCAACACTTCTTTGAACCACCTATCTGCCCAGATGCACTCAATAATGAAAAGCATATCTACTTATGATGTCTTCAAGTTCCTAAACCCATAGTTGTAATAAAATGAGAAGCTGGACATCATAAGATATGCATGATAGAAGGGATTTACATCTAACTTCCAAATAAGAAGTAAAAATGATCAGAACTGGAAATGGTGCCCAAAAATTCTTTCAAGTTTACACTGCTCAATTAACCACTTTATCTTGAACTTGAAATACTTAATATCAAGTAGCAAGGCATTATAAACTATGGGAACTTGGCACTTCAGAAAAGGGAAGATCTCCCCAACATTAGCACGTCTAACATGCAGAAGCATTTTCTCATAATAGGCTCAAAATAAAGACTAAGAAAAATATTAAAATATTGCACTTGCGACCACCAAGTGCTTACCTACATCTAATCAACACAAAATACAAGTGAAAACATACCAAATAACTAATAAATGAATACAGAAGCTGGAATTTTTATTCAATTGAAATGTAAGCAGTGAATAGGTTCAAAATGTACAATATCAGACAAAGATAAATACCTGCTAGTGAAACCAAATTTTTCATAGCCACGAGAGAATGCCTCCAAACCGCCTTCATACTTATCAATTGCTTCACGCATTTTTTTGTATTGCGCGTATCTGTTGATTTATTTATTACAAATACTTAAGTACTTTATCCATTATTACTTAACTTCAATCGGAAAAAGCAGTAAATGGAGGAACATAAATAACATACAACTTGGTACAACAACAACCCAGTAAAAATCTCACTGATACGCAGGATTTGAGAAGGATCAGTTATACGCAACCTTATCCGTAAATGGTAAAAAGCTTGTTTTCGAAAACATATAACTTAGGGTGAAGTGAAAACAGAGATTGAGGGGCATCTCACCTGTAATCGAGATGTTGACGAAATCCTGTCAAGCTTGGATCTATTTCATAGATTTTCTGTCCGATGCCAGGAGGCGGTATGACCCTCGGTTTAGGTTTAGGTATTGGAATGCTTACTGCCTCATTCAAAGAATCCACTACCACCGGCTTTTCTTCATCTTCAACACTCTGTTCATCTTCCATTGTCAAACTCTCTGTATCCTCAACTACCTAAAGAACAATATGGAAGTAAAGGCAAGTAAGAGTTTTTGTAGGAACTGAATCGCAGATACATAACAGTGTCATAACTATTAAGTCAAAGGAAACAAAAAACGAAAATACAAGAATAATTACAAATAGTTAACAGTCAATCAACTATTTCTGCTGATATTCAACCATTCATACAAAAGCACAAACCCAAAAAATATGTTGGCCTATCTCTGCAGGAGAATTTTTCCACCATGAAGAAGAGATTCAAGTAGGGCTATGAAGTGAATAATACCTGCATACATTTAAAACAATATCCTAATGATGTCACTTTAAATTTTTATCAGCATATTCAACCAACAACAACCGGACAGGCCAAACTCAAGCCTTTAAATAATTATATAAAGATCAAACAATCCCAATCAAAACAGAACAAGTAAAGCAAGCCAAGAAAGCTCCAAAGAGATGTTTGTAAGTTTGGAATATTCATAAGTTGACTCTTACAGCCTTTATCACACTTGTAAAGGTTCCCTAGAACTTCCTTCAAGGAAGGATTACAACATATCTCCTTTATCTTCTACTTTGGTCACATTGCCACTTACTAACTTTTAAAGACTGCCAATGAGGTGCAATAAGTTTGATTTTTCCAGCACAAGTTATGCCATTTATAGAAAAACAGATTCACTAATTGTTTCGTGTACTTACAACCAAATACTTTGCTCAACCGATGATCTAAAAATAGGAACTGGGAATTTCAAAATATCTCCTTGACTTGGATTCGCATAATTGTTTATAAATGCTCTTAAATCCCTTCAGCAGAATAATTATTCAAAAGTTGGTGCGGGTATAACCCATCAAAAAGGATAGGCTGAATATGGATGATAAATAATACAATAACTGCACTTTAGGCGATCCTGTATTCAAGTAAAAGGAATCATCCAACAGCGGTGTTCAACCAGAATCAGACAGCAAGTCCACATCTCCCATAGAATATGATTACCAGGCTTTTCTTCTTTCACGAGTTCCCAAAAGTATTAGAGGTAATATATATGTGGTTCACAACTTTATAACAATCAGTTTCTCTAGAGGGATCACCCGAAGTAAAGTATCTTTTCAGCACAACAGTCAATTTCTTGTCTTTGGTTTAAAAAGTCACGTAAAGAGCTTCTCAACCTTCTGCTTCCAACAACAAACAACAAATTCTGATTTTATAAATAGCATTTAGCGCAAGGCATATATATCTTGACAATGAATCAACAATAAGAAACGTGTGATTCTAAATGTGCACAAGTATCACAAACCTGAGTATGTTCAGAAGCTGTGCCAGGAGACTCTGACTGATCTGTAGATGGAGTGGTGTCAACAGCCTCGCCACCGGGAACAAGCACTTTCTCTGAGGTAGTGACAGTAAGATTTGAAGAGTCGGAATCATAAGATGATTTTCCAGTAAAGATCTTCCCTACAAGCAAGCTCTAATTTAGTTCTAAATGCATGGTATAAAGATTATTTACAAAAGAAAGAAATCACCCAGCACATACAGTGAGGAGTCCTATTAAAACACGAGAAATACTTGATTAATAGTTACTTTATATAGTGAAAACCATATTGCACCAAGGTACCACCTATCTGATCAAATTTCTGAAAATCCAGAAATTTTTCATCTTCGGTTACCACAACGCACACACATTTTCCAAACCAAAGCCAATCAATAATGATTCTAACCACTGTTACCACCCATGAAGTGTCAAAACGTAACAGAAAAAGAAAAAAAGACGAGCTAAAAATAGCAAAACAGAGATGAAGACGGAGAAATAGGAGGTACAAGAAAAAGGCTGCTTCTTGAGGAACAACGAGTGTCCTACACTGCGACGAGCACCATGGAAGGTCGATAGAGAGTTGTACGTTGAAGGAGCACACGGAAATCTAAACCCCGCGAGAGTGTAGTACACCATTGTATTTCGCTTTTCTTCTAGAGAAGGAGAGAGAAAGTGTGTGGTGTGTTCTTCTAGAAGTCAGTGTACTTGATCATGAATATTTAAAAAGACGACAGGTACTGGTAGATCTAGATTCTAGAGAGAGAGAGGGTGAGATATCTGAGAGAGAATTGAGAGGCAGCAGTGGAGAGAGTGAGAGAACAGAGAGAAGTGAGAAGCGAGGTGAGGCGGGGTGGGGTGGGGTCAAATGCCACGTGTACATTGGCGGATGGGAGCGTAGGACCACGGGGGCGATTCTGCACCGTCGAATTTGTTCCCGATATTTGGGGACGCTACTGTGTCGTTTTATGAGGGAAATCAGATGAGAAACGACAGGCAAATGAATCATGCTCCTATTGGGCCCTACCTCATTTTGCTGGTAAGGTATGGCAATGGCATACATGGCTTGATAGATGCATTATCCTTTAGGGGCAAGAAAAATCCCCTTTCCTTTTGATTGATGATAAGAAAACTTCTTTCGTTTCTTTCCGGTCTTATCCTGATTTGGAAAGTTAAAGCCTCTTTTCTTTCTTTTTGGTCTTAATCATGATTTGGAAACTTAATTACTTTTGGTATATTAAAGACCATAAGAGTATGAGTATCACAAGCACACAAGATAATCTAATAAGTTGTAACAATCTAGACCAATCTTCTGTATTTCATGTTCTTGGTATACCTTATGATAACTTTTACACTAAATCAACTACAAACATAAATATATATCATAGCATAGTCAATCTTCTTATAGAAATATGACACCATACATCGTATTTTTCGGAATTTGATAACAATAATTAATTTCTGTTAGAAACGAAAAGGTGAATGACGTTTGATAGACTTGTGAGCTTACGTGATGGAAGTGGACTCAAGTGTCTACAAATATCTGCTCGCAAGTGGGCTGGAATGGAAAAGGTATATACCAGAGTACCATTCCAGTTCCAAGCGAACGCAACAGTAAGATCACTAATCATTGTCACTCCTCACTAATTACATGCTAACAACTCTTAAATGTTTCTATGTTCATTTACTGTAACTAACCACCAAATGATAGCCGAATAATCCCAAGCAAAGACAATTCAGAGCAGGCTTGCAAGCTCATATCATTCTATCATAATTCCCCTTTTAAGCTCTGTCTTTTGGAGATTAGAAACTTATAACCAACCACCACATTAGATGAACAGGCGTAATAGCCTAAGTCAATAGTCCAATTTTCATATAAAAGTTCCAAGTAAAAACACGCCGGACACCAGAACTCCGTCTACCTCCTGGATTAATGACAAATGACACATTCTATAACTAGAGAGTTCAGTAATCCTGTATGATTACATACTTTGGAGTAACACACTCACACAACCAAGCTGAAGAAGAAAAGTCGGTCAAAGAAATGCATCCAGATTTGCCAGGATTTACTTAAGTGCTTGCCCATATGTGATTTCATGCTATTTTGGTTGGATTATCAGTATCGCGGACTAGCTTCATTGAAGGAAGCACAATTGCAGCAACTGGATTACTCTCTATTCCCCCACCTTCATCAATGATTAATCTATGATCTTCAATATGAAGCTTCCCATGGTGACCACTAACTACAACGGTTGGTTTCTCAGTTAAAGTCTGGAAGAAATCAAATATCAGTCACTAATATCAAAAGGATAGCAGGATATGCAACGTAACATCTCCCCACTAAACTGTAGCTAATGTTAGAAATTTAAGCAACAGGAAAGTGTTCCAAAACGAAGAGACTTTTTTAAGTTATGCAGTGCATCCTCACCTGTGGGATATCCCAGACATTTTTCCTTCCACTAAGTGCTTCGATCTTGGGAACCAGGGTATCCTTTGCTTTTAAAGATTTCAGCTGCTCTTCAACATCTTTCCCTTTCTCTAAACCAGCATGCACAGCAATCAATTTGCAGTGCTTAATTCCTTCTGCGCTTTCTATGCATACATCATCCTGGAACAGTAATTTCGCATTACTGACGATCAAAGAGCTTCAGCTTGTGTTTCTAAAGTTCCAAAAGCAATTGAAACTTACACCATTATGCATCCATGAACTACGAATAAATAGCCAAAGAAATGATATCGATGTGTTTTGATCACTTGTCACTTAAAAGAGCACACCACCAAAGATAACAAACCTTACCTCTTCATGAACCCAAACCAAATTAGCCAAGAAGTTCTTGTGCTCATCAGGAACCGCGTTAATCAAATCTGTGCACAGCAGTTTCTCCCTCGATATAAATTCAACAAAATCATATCAAATTCAAAAGAATGCCAATCTTTCTAACAGCAATAACAATCTCATTCAATTTTTTGAATTTCAGAATCAGATTGCCCCAACATAAACCACTTCAAATACGAATAAGAAATGAGCCGATAACTCAAAACAGCAATCATGCTATTCACTTCGTAACAATCCCAGTACTCAAACAACTTACAGTAACAGAACATTGACACACCAAATTTACAATTTACAGTAACAGAACATTGACACACCAAATTCACCATCAGAAATCAATAGTAGAATCCAATCATACCAGTAGATCCATGAGGGACACCATAAGACTCGAAGGTAGGGCCAGCATCATATATAGAACCTTTGTACTCGATTCCTTTGGCAACATTAAACCTCACTTTAATAGTACCAGCCCATCGCCTCCCTTGCAAATACATATTCTCGTAACCATCTCCCTTGTACCAACCTTCTCTATCCTCATTATCCTCGTACTCCTTCCAGCCCTCTTTAAACGGCACGCCATTCCTGGGCTCCGGTAAGAGCCCGAGAAAAGCCGCAAAAGCGAGGTCGTGATTGCCGGAGAGAAACACGTGCCTTTGGTTTGGGTACTTAGAGGGCAAATTTATCAAGAAATTCAGAACCTTTTTGGTGTCTGGGCCACGGTCGCAATAATCACCCAGGAATATGGCGAGTGCAGAGTTGAATTCTTGTGGGTTGATGAGGGCTTCGAGATTAGACCAGAGATTTTGAAGCTTGGTAATGTAACCATGAATGTCACCTATACAAATGACGATTCTAGGTTTGTTGTGGATTGGCTCTGTCATTTTTGGTACACAGATTGCCTGTTTAGCTACAAGATTGTAACATTTATATCAGTTTCCCGAAAGGGATAGTCCTTTGTGGTCCTGTATTTGCAATTTACTGCATAAAACTGCTGTTAGATTCCCATTTCACTCGAAATGCTAATCCAAATTGTTGAAGTTCACAATGCCTTTAACTCAAGGGAGCTCCTAGGTTAGAACTGGGCGAGTTTTAGTGCATGTGAAATCCCAAAAAAAACAAACCAAGATATACACAGCGGTGAAAACCGCGAAACGTGGCAGTAAAGTGAATTACTTGATTGCAAAATCTTGTTTTAAGGGTTACATATATACAGAGAGAGGACCAACTCCGTCTCCCTCATACCACCCTTCATGGCACAAACGATCAGCCTTACCTCAATATTTTCAATTAAATATACATTAATAAGTTCCTAGATTATTAACAAGAGGCAATAACAGGCTACCATTAGAACAACTCAAACTCAAGGTGCTCTCCTGTAGTCTTAAACTCCAAATAATTGTTCATTTCATGCGAGGCTGATTTTGGAACTCCAATATCATAGAATTCTGGCAATTCTGGTGGAATGGCACATCGTATCAGCGCCCAATTTAGGCCCTCAAAGAACGGATGATGCTTGATCTCAGCAGCTCCTCTCTCTGATCCCAACCGGTTTTCAGGTTCCTTCACCAGTAGTCCACTTATCAAGTCCCTTGCTTGAAAACTAACAAGTGGGCTGTCTGGGAACTTCAAACTCTGCAACACCACATTGGCTAATGTTTCTTCGTTCCCAGCACCCTTAAAGGGTGTTCTACCATAAAGGAGTTCGTAAAGAAATATACCAAATGTCCACCAATCTACTGCTGCTCCATGACCTTCCCCTTTGATTATCTCAGGGGCCAAGTATTCATGGGTTCCAACAAATGAATTTGAACGTGCATCAGTAGGTTCAGCCACAAGCTGTGGAAATGAATTGAACTGTGACACAAGATCAGCTTTCGGCTTCCTCACTTTAGAGGCAGGCAAAAACCTAGGACTGAAGCACGGGATTTGACAGGATGGCTCGATGCAGAAAGGTTCAATGCAGCTAGATTGTGTGCGTGGACCAGACAATTTCAAAGGATAAACATCAGTCGATGATGATTTCAGGAGAGTGGGACTAACGCTGCATCTCAATGAAAGGTCAAAATCTGTAAGCATAATGTGGCCATCTTCCCGTACAAGAATGTTCTCCGGTTTTAGATCTCGATAAATGACTCCAAGCATGTGCAGATATTCCAAAGCAAGCAGGACTTCAGCAACGTAAAACCTAAGTATAACAACATCAAATAAGTAAGAAGATTCTACCCAAAAAGAAAATCAACAAAAGATGGCTACACTACTTAACATGAAATATGACAAGATTCAACAGCCAAAATTTCAATCATGAACATTCTATCAAATACGTCATATGAGATCCTCCGTAGCAGAGTCAGGCAGAGGAAAGCCTGGTGCCGTTCGAGTGCATAAAATTAGACAGTGCTTCGCAGCTCTATTGAAATAAGAAACTGTTGCTGACAATTCAGAAGCATAAGCAATATCAAATGCAATTCAAACATGGTGCATGGTCCATAAGACTACTGTGAATGAAGTATCAGAAGAAGTTTTGGGGGGTTAAAAAAAGATTTTAGTTCTCTCTTTATCCTACCTGGCCGCTGGTTCAGGGAAATTCCGGTCAGGCTGCTTCTGCCTAAGGACATGTAGATCACCCCCAGGACAGTACTCCATGACTAAGCATGAAAGATTCTCTGATGTGAATTGGGTATACAATGTAGGAAGAAATGGATGATCTAGCATTCTCAGTATCTCTCTTTCTGTTTGAGCCCGTGGCATCTTCTTCCTTCTTGTCAAAAATTCATTGTCCATGACCTTTATGGCAAATAGACAGTTTGAACCAATTAGTTCAGCAAGATACACGGTCCCTATATCTCCACAACCAAGCTTTTTTAAAAGATTAAAGTGTCTCAAACTTAAGTCTCCATCCCGCTTCTTAACCTGCCTAATCATTTCCCACCTCATATCCTTCGACATGTGGGGTCTGTTGCCACAACTTGGCCTACTTGCATTACTCTCCTCACTGTTGGTTGTACTACTGCTGTATTCACCCAGGCTACTCTTTGAACTTTGGGAAAGTTCCCCTCTTTTTCTTGATTTTGAATTCATCTTTACTGTACTAACAGCTTTGCTTCCAACAAAAGTGCTTGAATTGAATCCTACTATACTTGGCTCAGTATGTGCAGTATTGGGGCTGTATTCAGCACCTAAAGTAGCTGGAAATGAAGCTGGGTAATCTTTTTCTACATCGCCTGTTGCATTCTTCAAAGCACATTGGCATTTCTGGCATACCAGCTGACCAGTATTAGGAATTGAATCATAGTTATCTCCATCAGGTCCAGAGGCAGCAGTCAAATTTTGCTTAACTTTCTTCTTCACGGAACACTTGGTCCGTACAACTGGTTTAGCTAAACGTGGAGTGTTCTTTGTGAACTTGCTTACCCTATTTCTATTGACCAAAGCAGATGAAGCATGTGACCCGCCTTTCCGAGCTGATCTGAGAGCGGATGACTTAGTCGGCACCTTCATTAAGGTAGAAACAGCAATACCGGGATCCAATTCGCTGGAAACTGAATCAGAACAAGATACGGATATTGCAGTTGTGTGCTCCTGGGTTTTTGTTGTCTGAGTCTTAGATGCTTGAGTTCCTACCTTTCTAGGTGCAGAAATGATATCGTCTTGCAATGACGAGGTTATAGCACCCTTCTGTGTTATTGAAGCGGCAAGTGAAGGACCAATATTCTTTGGCGATTTCACTACCTGACTTGCATATTTTTTTGATGCAGAGCACATCTCATTTGGCACCAACATGGTACCAGCAGTATTATTTCCTTTTGGAACCCCTGATCTAGGTGAAGAAAGGGCAGTTTGGTTCGGTGACTTCAATGATGCAGAGACAATTTCATTTTGCATTCCAACACTATCTTGTGTTGTTTGAACAACAAAATGAGGAGACGATTGAGTATTTTCAAGTTTTCCAGACATAGAACCAATGTCATTATGCGTCAGATTTTCACCAAAAGCATTTTGTGTTTTTGGGACTCCGAATCTAAGAGAAGAAATGGCACTTTGTTTTGATGACTTCAATGCATGAGTCCCAACTTCTTTGGATACAGATACAACTCCATTAGGCGTCCTGACACTGCCCTGCATTGTTGGAGCAGCAAATCGAGGAGAAGAAAGAGCACTTTTACTGGGCAACTTCAATGCTTGAGCTCCAAGTTCTCTAGGTGCGGGAACAATCCCATTCGGCATGCCAACACTGTTTTCTGTTGTTAGAACAGCAAAACAAGGAGAAGCACGAGCACTTTGATTTGGTGATTTAAATGCTTGGAACCGAGGAGACGATAGAGCACTTTGATTTGGTGATCTTACATTGGGCACCTTTTGTGAAGAAGTCGGATGGCTTTCTTCTGACATCAGAGAGATTTCAACAATATTCCCTTTACTTTCATCCATAGGAACACCAGATCTACCAGTTTCAACTACAACAGAATCATACAAGCTTTTAATCCTTCCAGCTTCTGACACTCGAGGAGAGCAAACAGGCTTCGATAGCCTTTTCATAGCTGCCATTTCTGATGCCTTTGAAATGCAAAGGTCCCTTAATGCTTGCTTCAGAGACACCGGTTCAGAATTAATGATTCCTGATGAATGAGGCACACCGACTGTTATCGGCCTTTTCATAGTATTCCTTCTCATAGGACTAGAGCTTGCACTTGGTTGATTGGAGTGGCATAAACCCTTGGGCGAGTTTTTGAGACTGATAGCCTCAAAAAGCTGGTTGATATCATCTTCAAGAAAATCCTTCAATCCCAATTTTAGCGCAGGCGGCTTCCTGTCATGCCTCCCTGTACTCAATCCAGAATAAGATCTAGAATTACCCCTAGAATGTTCAACTGGATTCAGCTCTTCTCTCGCTTCAATTATTTCACAAGTATCAGAGTACGACCCCATTTATTACAGTCACTTTCTTACAGCCAATCGGTCGAGAAGATGTCTAATCACAATGTTAGTATAACCTCTCAAAATAGACACCAATTCATGTGTCAAGTTGTTCAAATGCTTCAACGATCTGACAACGAGGAACACGTATCGTAGAACTTAATCTGATGCAGAAATCTTAGACTTGAAATTGTCCTTGATCGTAGTAGGGTCACTCCAAAATGCATCATCCGAAGCCTGGCATTCGTCAAAGAAAGATTTTAAACAACGTAGGGCTAGCATGAATAGAAATAGGTCTCAAGTATCGACTTTTTGAAGTTCATACGCATTTCACTATATTATAGGAGCAACGTACGCCCAGAAAACACGAGCATCAAACACAAACGCTCAGTAGAATAGACAACTAGAAAGCAACATGAGATAGAGCATGAAAAGCAAAATTTAACTCTTATAACACATTACCATGCGTTGAATCACATCTTCAAAGAAAAATTAAACCACAGCCAAAAGGAGGAGAAAAACCAAACTCTGTCTCGAGATTACAACCATAAATCACTCGCCAGTCCCACAAAGACATTCGAAACAAGAAGAAAACGTGACACAAACCCAACATTCCAGATCGAAATCCAAACATGTTCTATTTATACACTTCGAGAAATGCAACAATAAGGTATCACTAAGAAGAAGCAAATACAAATCCAGTGAGAGAGTGTGTATTCAAGCATTACCTAAAACAAGAAGCAAGGCAGAGAAAACATATTGAGAAGGAATTGAGTAACAAAGTAAGTTGCGGATAGAGAGAGAGAGAGAGAAAATGAAATGGAGTGATCAAAACCCTAACGGAACAGAGAAGAACAGAGTTAGGGAAAAAGTGGGTAGAGGGAGAGAAGAGTTGGGACCCACTCTAGGTGTTTGTGGGTCTCCTGTAAAAGAAAAGCTATACAGATACTGTTGGACGTAGACGTGTGGACAAGTAATGAATACATGTGATATAATTAATAAACAAAACAGCAACAGATATTTCAGACAGATAGAAAAGAGAAATGTGACAAATAAAGCTCATTTATTATTTCTTTCGGGGTTAAAAATCACATTGCCAAAGGTTTTTATGCTATCTGTTTTTTTTTTTTAACGAAAATAACCTCTTTACAACCCTTTTGTTTTTTTACGATCTTCCTCCAAGTTTTGTAAAACTCATCACGCCATCAACAAATAGATTTTGGCAGTTAGAAAGGTTTAGCTTCTACGTCAGGCCAATCTAAGCAATTGATTATATTGATAAATACATATTTTATTTATATTTTAAGTTTTTAAAGTAATTAGTAATTAAGTTATTAATATTTATTGTTAATAAAAATGTATCAACAGCAACAATTATTCAAATACTGGCATTGACTTCATCCCACCAATAAATTTTAAAAACACTTAATATTTTAATATAATAAAATATTAATTCCCAATAATAATTCAATATTATAAGAAAATATTAATTAGTCATATCATTCAACATGATACTGAGCAAGAAAAGTTATTAATTAGTAATAAAATTACTTAATTATTAATAAATTGATTGTCTTTTTATAATACAAAATTTATAATTATTATAAAATTTAAGTACTCGTTATATGCCACTCTTACATTGTTTGACTTCAAAATAAAAGGTCGTTCTTGACTTGTTTCCTCGGTATATAATTCAATAAAAGGAAAAGAGAATGGTAATGTGGACATGCTTAATGCTTTTGTTGTCATAATGCCAATTACCAACAGAAGCTCGCAAATGATGGAAACTATCCACTCAAGTTTATTAAGAAATACAAAGTCATTTGCGCACCTAATCTAACTTTTGACGTAATTTGATCAGCCAAGAAAGTATAAAAGAGTAAAGAACAAGATTGACTATCCCGCTCCTGAAAGCAACGGAAGGTGATTGATACGTGGGATTTGACTACAACTGTTAGGTTGTTTCCTTTTTCTTCTTTCTAGCAAGGAAAAAATGATCTAGAAATACACAAATTAACATACACACGACAGCTAGAGAGTCTTCCTCGTTGTCCCAACAAACCACTGCAGCGTGTGATGTGATTGAACAGACTATATAGCGATTACAGTGAACGGGGTTGAACCAGAACTTGAATGGCTAGAGAATTTGTGTTTTAACTTTTTTACTGGACGTAAGGGAGTTACCATTCAATAATTGAAAAACGGGAAGAAAAGTCAGGGTAGGCACTGAGCAGGGGCAGGAGCCCGCTGCATCAAGCTTGACCGCACAATCCCTGCTGAATCTGACCAGTTTTGGCTTCTTCTACTCGCTCATCTAATTAAATTAAAAAATATTGAAAATGTAAGTAGTTTCAAATTTATTATCTTAAATAAAAATTTGTATCATATTTGGAATTTAAAATTAACCCAAGAACAAAAAATATCATATGTACTCGTGGCCCTTCAGCATCATTTTTGGTATATATAACAAGTGAAAGAAAATAAGAAAAAGGAAAGTGTGGGCAAGTACCAAATGCAGTCTGAATGATTTCTGGCCGCTGCCCTGGAACTTTAAGGGCATTCAATGAATCGCTGATGACGCCGTTGGCAGGAACGAAGTAGAAAGCTTTAACACAGTCCTTTTGTTTTCCTTGTTAATTTTGAATTCGTATGGAGACTGGAGAGGCGTACGTGTATCCACTTTAATGGAAGTTTCCAATACATAATAAGAAAGGTAAGAGACACATATTCAAAAGGGGTTTCCAGAGGCAAAAGTAAAGGGCTTCTTTCTTATTTTTTATGCTTGGTATAAACAGGAACATAAATGTAGCATAGGATACCTTTTGACTCACTGCATCCCCATGTAACTTTTCCATAGTCTAATCCAATTAATAAAATAACAATGTCAGAGACACGTGAGCTGCTCGCTCAGATATTTTTTTATTTCGTATTAATGCAATAGTTAATAATATTAATATAAAAGTTAAGCTTATAATTCGGTTCATCTAATTAACGTCAGTCGGTTCACTCAATTCTTGACCACTTTAGCCTGAGAAATAGCCTCCTTGAATGGATTCTGCGCTATTAAAGAAGAGCCACTTGCTTGCCCATATGGTCAACAAACGCCAAACTTCCAACATAAAAATGACGCTACGTTCATATAATAAGCGTCGCATTGTCATCTCTAGTCGATTTACTTACAGTCGTAGGCTTGGTTGGATAGGGTGAGCGCCGAGGATAAGTCGCTGAAATTAATTTATTGAATTGATATGTTGAAGATTGTTGTTTTTGGTAATTATTAAAATGTAAAAAGAAGTAAGTTACTGAAAATAGGTAAAATAA
>JAOSBN010000004.1:33685271-33695719 GCA_027563595.1 Erythroxylum suave | reverse complement strand
ATGGTTTGATATAATATGATAACATTTTGGGTTTTTAAAATATGTGATTGATGGTTTAGTGTATGATGCCATGTTATGTACAGTAAAGGTGAGATAGTTAACATGTTATTTTTGACAGGCATGTACACGTGTATCTGATGGACACACGTGCATATGTCAGTTGGGAATGAGGTATTACAGGATGGGTCTTGGTTGTATCGATGATTAATAATAATGCTTGATGATGATGTTTTAGCACTCTTAAGCTCAATAATAATATGTTTCTAAATTTTTATATTTCTTATTCATTATGTCTATGTATACATGATTGTTTGAATAAGAAATTTTTATGTATTTTCATAACAATTTGGTGGATTGTTTGTTGTTTATATACAATTTATGAACCTAAACATAATAAATTCTTAATGTAGTGGTATGTGGAAGGGAGTATACGACTATACTGTGTATGACCATTACAACCAACATTGTGTGATTTACTGTGTTAAGGTGTTTATGATGTTAACGGTCTATAAGATTTAATTTGGTAGCCTTATGTTATACTACTAAATATAATGATGAAACATTCAACCAAGTGGGAAATTGTAAGAAATATATGGCCTAATGTTGTTGCCCATATTTTCTGTAGGCTCATATGAAACTTGGTTTAGGTTTTTTTTAATTTAATGTTATATTAAATCTTGACCATTAATTTAGTACTTGATGGATATACAAGATTTAATGTCAACAAAGAAGTGTATATAAATTAGTCCTTTCTCTACCTTAATTAAGTACGAACAAAAAACAAATACAAAGTGTAGGTATTTGTGCATTGAGCTATCCATTAAGTCATCTATTACAAAAAGAGGGTTAAGAGAGCGAAACTAGTTCGTGATTGTTGAAAGATATATCTTCACATCATGACGAATTCTGCTCAAGATAAGTGATTTATTCTCTTCATTTATTTGATTATTATTATATTCAAGGTCTGAATGAGCATGAATGATTTATGTATGATTTGTGATTCATGTATGATTTATGTCTTTGATGTTTGATTATTAAGAATAAAAAAACTTACATTTAAATCAACTTAAAATCTACCATCATTAGTCAAGGATTTCATGATGTTTCCTTTGTCTTGTTATTTTGGGATTGATGTATCATAGCTTGGGTGTCATTCAATGACATTAGTTGAGTTGTTAATGATAAGTTGATCTTATTATGAGAACATATCACCTATTCTTATTACTTTGTAATTATCTTATTTTATGAACATCTATCCATCTAATAAATAAGACATACAAAAATTAAATGGATAAATACTTATAAAATTTGATAGACACATAGTAACAAAAGCAAGTTCATAAAAAATTTGATAGACACGTAGTAACAAAAGCAAGAGATCTGAACTTAGCCTACCATGTATATTTCATTTTTCGTGTAACGCCATCCCAATTTAACCATCAATGAATTTAAAGATGTTGAAATATGCTTTATAATTGTGACGTCGTCTTGTGGGAAAATTTGGTCAATCAACTCCCCAGTCCAATGAACACAAATCTGGATGCCTGGTGATGTATACTTAGGTTCAACAGCTGGGTTGCTCAATTGTCTCTCATCAAATTGCTGGACGGCCTCTGCTAAGCCCACTTTGACGATTGAAGCTTTAAACAACTTGCGGCCAACGTACTCGCGGATGGTTTTGCCGTATTGAGTTTGGCCTTCTCTTCCTTTGCAAAGATCCTGCTACCTGATTACAATGGAAAGAGAATTGATCCTCTCCATCACTAGTGACGTGACGTCATAACCTGGAACCTGTCAAGTGCCACTGCCAACAAATAAAAAACGCCCAAGTTTTTCCCACTTTTGTGAAATCCAAAGGGATATGTCTTACAAAGCTGATACAGACTTAAAATATTCTACCACAGTACCAAAAAGAACAAAGAAACAAAAATAGATCAAAATCTTTAAAAAGTGGCCATAATAGTTCAATCAGTTAAACAAGTTTTTGATTCTTTCAATTTAAATAATAAAAATTGGCATTAATTAAAAAAGAATGGTAAAATTTATAAATATTTTTAAAAATAATTTCATCATTTAATTTAAATTTATTAAATAAATCACATAATTTTTTAATGCACAAATAATTCTTATTAAACTGCCAGATTGGGATGGGCTAACGATCTAGCCTACATATGCAGGACGTTTTAGTATTCTGAACACTTGCAAGTAGACAATCACATCTCTCGCTACTTGCAATCTTACAATAGACCCAAAAGACGAATAATAATGGAAGGGACTTAATGACGATAGACCAAGTTGACGAATAAATTAGGTATGATAGAACATAAAACGACAGATATTAAGTTTATTCCAAAACATGATAAGCTATTATTCTTCTTTTAGAAGGTCTACAACACGAAGATGGCTACATCGTTTCAAAATTAAAGCATCACCTTTGATTTACAGACAACTGTCAAGTCCACGAAATATAGCATTCGCATGAAATTTTTAATGAAAAATAAACATTACCTAATCACCCCACAATGCCCTCGAGACGGACGTGAATCCTGCCACGTGCCAAGCAATCGTTTATCAGAAAATTCTGATTTCTGAATCAGAAATAGTCAGCCAACAGGCGAGCAATGCCTATCTGACCAATCACCCTTCGTCGATATTGTCGTATTTGAATTCAAATCTTCTGTTTAATTTCTTATTCTAACCTTTAAATATTAATTATTTATTTATATAAATTTTATATAATATCATATAAATAAATACGAGATTTGTATAAATAAATAATCGAAATTTATAAGATAGAATAAGACAATATAAAAATTAACATGAGTATGCTATCTCGCCGTATTTGTCCCAATCATTCCATTACTGTTAGAGGTAGTATCTAGAAAGAGACAGATCGTACGTAAACGATGGCGGAAAAGAGCTTCAAGTACGTGATCGTCGGCGGCGGCGTCGCCGCTGTGAGTCTCCTTGCCGATATTTCTTTCGTTTCCTCTGATTTCATTTGCTATTCCCATGTCCGGATTGCTTCATATGATAATTACTTCGTTTTTAGCTTCTACTTCGCAGATCTAATCCGTTCTTTCTAACCACTTTAGTAGTACTGCAAAGAGTGTCATTGAACTATTTTTGGCTTCGGTCCTAGTTTATCTTTGATTCTTTGGTGATCGCACTTAAAGTTTCAGTATTCTCTGCTTGGAGCATAGTTTATCTTGGATTCTTCAGTGATCGCTCTTGAAGTTTCAGTATTCTGGTTGGAGCAGTCATTTGTAGCATGACAAGCTCTTATTTTCTTTCTTTTTGTTTTTAAATCGTTGTATAATATACGACTAATTTCTGGTTGTGTTGTATTGAATAAGTACTGCGGTTTGGTTGACTAAGTTTACGTATATGTTTAGTTGTCCTTTTAGTTCTGATAGTGAGAAACTACGTGCGAAGGAAAGAATATAAAGTTTCAGAATTATGGGTCTCGTGATCAATCGAATACAGCAGCTTCTAACTTAAGAGGCCGGATATATGGTGTAGTTTGTTTGGGACCAGTCAGATGGCAGAATTTTAGAGTCCATGATGGTAATAACAACTGAAAGTTTAACGGAGAATTGCCTTTAGTTCTGAGTCTTTCAGTGTCACTTTGGGTCAGTCAAAATTTGTACTTTTCTTTCAATAAATTCTGAAGTTTAATAGATTGAGCAGGTAACACACTGTAGCGTGAGTTTACCAAGATAAGAGAGTAGATAATGCATAGAAGTTTGTAATTATCATGGCCTCTTTACGCTTTTGGCTGTCCCTGAACTGTATTTTCTATTCACGTCGTTGTCTTGGTCTCCTCGGTGTATTATTTTTATCCACCAGAAATTTATCGCCAAACATATTTGGATGTGAACCGGCATTTCCAATTTCTTTCAGACATTTGACCTATTTGTTTTATAGGGATATGCAGCTAGGGAATTCGCGAAGCAGGGGATTAATCCAGGCGAACTAGCAATCATATCTAAGGAAGCGGTATGCTTCTCTTTAATCTTATAATTGCAGGATAAATAGCTGAAACTGAGCCTTTTTCATTTCAATCATATCCAGGGAAGCCTTATGCTTCTCTTTTATCTTATAATTGCTGCATCAATAGCTGGCACCGAGCCTTTTTCATTTCAGTTGTTCCTGCAAGAATAAGATTGGGTAGAATTTAGCATTTGTAATTGAACTTCCTGATGCTATTAACTGTCTCACGAGGGCATTTGTAGCTTGGGTTTGTATCAGCAAAAGCTCAAAAATATTAAAATTTATTTGTTGTGGACAAATTTAGAATAACATTTGTCATACTTCAATTGGGTATGAAAAGCTGAAACGATTGTATGTTGCAAATAAATTGATGGTGGAATTGACCTACCAATGATATCTCATCTTCATCTGATATAGTCTTCCTGTGGGGTCTGTTTATCTCTTTGGAATCCTTGGTTTTTGCATTTGAAAATAAATTTACATATAGATGCAAAGATAATATAGTAACTGAAATATAATTTTAAGTCAGTCTGTTTATACCTACTTCTATGGAGCTGTTTTTGCCATTCCTTTAATACTATAGTAAGTGTTTTTCTGCTGTTTTTGCTTTTGCAGGTGGCACCTTATGAACGTCCTGCACTCAGCAAGGCATATCTTTTTCCTGAGGGTACGTCACATTTTCTTTGCAGATACTATAGGATTAGCTGAACTGATATTTCTTTTGATCTTTATTGAAATTTAGTGAAAATATCACTTTTCGTAACATTTTTAATAACACGGTAATTTTTCTTTTGCGAAAATTCTTGTTCAGGAACTGCGAGGCTACCAGGATTCCATGTCTGTGTAGGAAGTGGAGGGGAGAGATTACTTCCTGAGTGGTACAAAGAGAAAGGTGATGCCTCTTTTTATCATTCTTTAAACTTTGACTGAATTAAGTTATGAAAGAAACAGTAAATGCTTGTTACCCTTCTTTTGTGATTTATTCACTACTGTTTTATCTTGTATGCAGGGATAGAGTTGATCCTTAGCACACAAATAGTTAAAGCAGATCTTGGTTCCAAAAGTCTCGTCACTGAAGCTGGAGAAGTCTTCAAGTACAACATTTTAATTATTGCAACTGGTTCCACAGTAAGTTTTTGTTGCAATTGATTTTTCATGAGGAATATGCATCATGTATCTTCTCTTCGCGAGTACGTATTTATCTTACTACTTTTGTCTCAGGTTATAAGGTTGACAGACTTTGGCGTGGAAGGAGCTGATGCCAAAAATATCTTATACTTGAGGGAAATTGATGATGCTGATAAGCTTGTGGATGCAATTAAAGCAAAGAAGAATGGGAAGGCTGTGATTGTTGGAGGAGGATACATTGGTCTTGAACTTAGTGCGGCTCTGAGAATTAACAATTTAGAAGTTACTATGGTTTATCCTGAGCCATGGTGTAGTAAGTACATTACAATTTTCCTTCTTTGTTGAAATGCATATTAATAAATACTTTGCTGTTCATGTTAGTTCCTGATTCCTAACACATCTAAATGCTCTCAGTGCCTCGTCTTTTCACCGCTGGCATAGCAGCTTTCTATGAGGGCTATTATGCTAATAAGGGAATTGAGATTATTAAGGGAACAGTTGCTGTTGGCTTTACTTCTGATTCAAATGGAGAAGTATGTAGCTGCCTTATTAACTAAAAATCTTGGTATTGGCATAATGGTGGGATAAAGGAGGGTTGACTGGTGTTTATGTAACTTCCTTCAGGTCAAGGAGGTGAAACTCAAGGACGGCAGGGTGCTGGAAGCTGACATTGTTATTGTTGGTGTGGGTGGAAGACCACTTACATCTTTATTCAAGGGGCAGATTGCTGAGGAAAAAGGTGGAATAAAGGTTGGTGGAACTTTTGACGTATTGTTACTCCTTCACCTGATCTCTGTGCTCTCCACACTTGCCCCTTAAAATTTGGTGTCACATCTTATTCCCAGTACTGCAAATTTCTTTTACTATGATTTGTACAGAAATTATCAGAATATTGAAAGTTTTACTTAACCTACTACTGTTACTTGTTGATTACAGACTGATGGATTTTTCAGAACAAGTGTTCCCGATGTGTATGCGGTTGGAGATGTGGCTACTTTTCCTATGAAATTGTACAATGATATAAGAAGAGTTGAGCATGTTGATCATGCTCGTAAATCAGCTGAACAGGCTGTAAAGGTGTGCAGTTCTTTCCATTTCTCTTTTTCCCCGTTTTAAGATAGACTCATAGCCATTGACATTTTGATTCGTTAAAAGATCAGGGGAGAATTGACAGTATGTTCCACAATCCTAACTGATTGTCTTTTGTGGAACAGGCCATTAAGGCAAACGAGGAGGGTAAAACTATTGACGAGTATGATTATCTGCCATACTTCTATTCTCGTGCCTTCGATCTGTCCTGGCAGTTCTATGGTGACAATGTCGGGGATACCGTGCTATTTGGAGACAATAGCCCAACATCGCCAAAACCAAAGTATGGAACGTACTGGGTCCAAGATGGAAAGGTCGTTGGAGCTTTTCTAGAGGGTGGAAGTCCTGAAGAAAATCAGGCTATTGCCAAGGTTGCCAGGACCAAGCCTCCTATTGAAAACTTGGACACCCTTACAAAGGAAGGGCTTTCCTTTGCCACCATGATTTGAGATTTTCCTTCTATCATGTCTTGAATTGCCTCTGTAACTTTTCTTCATGTTGTGAATAATGGCGGAGCAGAGAACTTGGTTTTCATTTTCTGTTTCCAAGGGTATTTCTTGTAATGCTTTTCAATATAAAGCTTCATTCATGAAGTTGCTAAAGAAAATCTTTGTTTTTGGTCACCATGTTTGATGCCATATTACTTTCGACAATCATTAGTGACGTAATTTTGTTAGTGTCATGGAAATTTCTTCGGATGCGATAAAATTGAGGTAAATTTGCAGTCAAGTTTAAATAGCAAAGTTTAATTGTGATCGTCGATTAACAAGTCTATTTATTTTTGAACGTCTTATGTTACTTGTATTTAATGTTTTACTCATATTTTTAACACATAACTGTGATCCACAAATAATCAAATAGACAAATAAAAGAAATACGATAAAGTTAACTTTCTATTGATTAAATCACTAAGATACAATACAAAACAATTAAAATGAATTCTTTTTTGAAGTATTTTACCAAAATATCATTCACAAGCGCTCCTTACTCAAAATTTTCATAGAGAGCCTTTTTTTTTTAATCTCGTAACTTTCTTACAAATAATTGAATGTATAATGCTCCACCTCCAAATGAACTATAAAGAATGCTTTTATATAAATTTATAAGAATTTATTGATCAAGTAAGTTAAAATTACCTACATTCCACACTAACTTACCAAGTTAATGGGGGAAAGACGCTTTTTCTACTAACTCTACGAAATTAGTGGAGGGTTATCTGCTTTAGGACATTAACTCCACTTTTGTATATGAGATAAGTGTTTGAAGAAGCACTCTAACTTTCTTAGGTCACTACCTGCATGTTCTTATCATGTGTTATTATATCTTCGCATCTTCAAGTCAAGTGCCTTGATGAGCCTTTTAGTTTAGCCATTTTGAGCCATCTTTGTGTATAGTCCATCTAAGCATGTCCATGGTGAAGTAACCTTTCTCTATGACCTAAGTTAGCAATAATTTGAGTCATTATATAGCAAATCTCGTATGTTAATATACTTTTCAACTTCTTTGTCAAAGTTAAGTGCCTTCTTGCACTCTCAGACTTAGTATGACTTAGTTGCACTTTCATCTTTTAGTCTTGCAATTGAATATTGTATCTCATAGAATATTTTTGTCAACACACACACTAATGCATGCCAAAACTCACCTACTCCTGATCTTTTGTTGATAATGTCTGTTTTTCCTTGTCTACTCATAGGTCTTTACCTTGTTTCGTCAACCCAAGTACCAAAAATTAGCCAAGGCTTACTAATACCTACATGATTCTTTCACTTGGAATTAACGGTCTAACACATCTCCTTTAAAAAAACTTGATGCCCTATCGAAATGATTCGTAGATACTTCTTTGAAAGTGATTCTCTTGAAGGCTCTTTAGTTGAAGTTTACATAAGCATATCACCTACATTTTATTTGATCTCATAATTAGGTTTGCCTTTGCTTTTGTTTGAATGCTCTTTTGTAAGGCCCACTGTATCGAATATAATATAGTTGTTGAGGCAGATTTCTTCCATCAAGTCCTCACCTTTTCACTGATCCTTATCAACCTTGGAATTGATTTGTTCCTCACCTACCTTTTGTTTTAGGCATTTACAAGTAAAGTGCAACCATTCATAAATGAAATAAGAAATATTTCATTTTGTTTATTTTTTTGACTTACATTAAAAAGATTCACATACCTTCTCCTTACCTTTTTGCGAGCCATTCTATATCCCATCATTCTTCTTAACTTTTTTTTTTTAGTTCGAATGAGTGGTGGCATTGGTGATTCACCAAGGCATATACATCCACTATAATGCTAGGAAGGTCCTTCATGTTTTGTCTCTAAAGCTCTATTTGTGCTTAATCTTACAAATCGCTTATAAAGTTGAACAACTTATCTTCCTCTAATATGTTCTACATATCTAATATCAAATATATGAATTTTCTCATTCTTGCTTTAATTTCTTCAAAGTTTCCCTCACAAGCCATAAAATGTTACTAGGGAGGAAATGAACCATTAGATTCTTCTTTATTTTTTCTTAAATGTAAATGAGAAGTCTATCCACATTATTATCATTAGAGGCTCAACTTATCCACCATAGCTTTGCATCACTGACCATGTGCATAGCTGTTTCTGACACCTTTAAATTGAACACCTTTGCCCTTATAAAGTATTGTTTTATTTCCCACAAGAAAATTTTACCCATCTCTACTCTTTGCTTGTCATAAAAAACTTGGGGCTCATGCACCTTCACCAAAGTGCTTTTCAATTGGACTTTAGATTTGTGCCAAAATATAACACATTTTAATACCAACAAGTTGTAGCTCATGTCCTCACCAACTTTTAACTATTCCTCAAATGTTCTCTTTTCTTGAAGCTTAACTAGTAAAGTGTCTAATTGTTTTGAGAAAAGAACCACAACCTCTTTTCTTGGGAATAGAGAACCGTTGATCACATCTAATTAAGCAACTCTATCAGTAATATTGCTTTCATGGTCATTATAGACTAATAACAAATGAACTACTCACTAAGATCTAATACTAGTTGCTATGGAAAATTTTTTGGGCACATCAAAATTGGGGTAAATTTGTCAAAGTCTTCATACTCCCGTCGAGTTTAAATTATAAAGTTTAAATCATCCTTCCCTTTGTGCTCATTGACTAATAATTTCATTTCTTTTTGAACATCTCTCCCTATTTGTGTTCAAGTATTTCACTCACCCTCTTAACAAACAAGTGTTTTGCGTAAATAATCAAATGGATAAATAAGAGATAATGTCAAAGTCAACCTTTTATTAGTTAAAACATAAATATGCAATATAAAGGAACTAAAGTGGCCTCCTATTCGAAGTAATTTACAAGAATACTGCTCAAAAGAACTTCTTATTAAAACTTTCACATAAATCCTTCTTATAAAGCTCACCACTCTCTTATAGATGATTGACTGTATAATGCTCCACTTCAAATAAACTACAAAGGATGACTTTGTATGGTCATATAGAAATTTAAGGACCAAGTTAGCTAAAACCACCTACTTTTTATTAACCCTACAAATTAGTAGGGAGATGCCACTTCTTTCAATAACTCCACCAAGTTAGTGGAGATTTATCCACTTTATTCTACTAACTCCACTTGTAAATGCGGGATAAATGTTTGGAAGATTATCTATCCATGACGTACTTTCCCACTACCTAAATAAGTTCTCCCACAGTGTTAGGTAATACTTCCACTTTCTTAGGCTATTGCCTACATGTTCGTACCATGTTTCATCGCATTATCATATCTTAAACCTAAGTGCCTTGATGCGCCTTTTGGTTTATCCATCCTAACTCATCCTTGTGCATAATCCATCCAAGTATATTTATGGTGTAGTCACATTGTTCTAGGACCTAAGTTAGCACTAATTTGAGTTATCGCCACATTATCACATCTTAAAAGTAAGTGCATCTTTGCACCCTCAAACTTAGTATGATATAGTTTTACCTTTTATCTTTTAGTCTTGCATCTGAATCTTTTATCTCATTAAAGATTTTTGACAATGTACGTCGATACATGTCAAAGTCACCTACTCTCGAGCATTCATTGAAAATGCTTATTGTGCCTTGCCTACTTGCATATCTTTACCTTGTTTCATCAATCCAATTTCCAATCATCCGTCAAGGATTGTCAATACTTGCACGATTTTGCAACGTGGACTTGAGGGTCTAATAATTAGCTTTCATATATGAGACATTCAATTACTTTTTTATTTATTCTTCGTGCCC
>JAOSBN010000004.1:33666267-33678639 GCA_027563595.1 Erythroxylum suave | reverse complement strand
CACATAGTCGCCATAAAATCCGTATCAAGACCCGGGGCCAACATATTGGTCAATCTATATATTACTATGATTGATCAATGTCTTACCAGGATGCATATTGGTTGATTAGTAGGCAATAGTGGTTGACAAATATTTCAATAACTAACACATTAGCTAACCAATATGTAGTAATGGTGGATAAATGTATTGGAGCTAGCTACTGACAACGACTAATTCTTGGTTTTAACATCTAGTTTGAACCTCAAACACTATAAATACATAGTTTTAGACATGAGAAAATTTAGGTGCTCTATAAACACTTTTCAAAGAGTTTTTCAAACACCTTGTGAGCATTAATTGTTACTTTTTAGAATGATAGATTCTTTAGATTTTTTAAGTGATCAAATAATCTTGAATTGTGAATTCATTTACGGGTGGGATTACTCTTCACCTTAGAGAAATTATTAATTGGTTTGTCTTTCTTATTTCCTGTACTCTTTAAATTATTTTTTGATTATATGGTTGATTCATATTAAGTTATTTCTTTACTTCATCATCTATAGATCCTTAGTCAATTGCATTTTTGGATAGACAAACTAATTGATATTATTCACAAACACCCAGGGTGTCATTAGGGACCAAAAATTTATATTCCTATTAATAAACGATAACAATGAAGGAAGAAATTAAAACTCCTCATAAAAACAAAACTTAGGAACTTATACCATTTTCAAAAGGAAAAAGCCAATTGATAATAAATAAGTCTTTAAGATCAAATGGAATGGTGACTATCAAGTTAAGCAATATTATGTAAGATTGATTGTGAAAGAATATGCTTTAAAAAAAGGAATTGAATTTAATGAAATATGATTTGATTTACAACAATTAGAGTAGTTTTGACAATATGTGATGTGTTTGACTAGGGACGGTAATGGGCATGGTTGGGCCAGACAACGCTTAGCCTAGTCCCACTACTAGCTAACAAGCCCATGGCCTGGCACTCGTCTACATTTTTAAAAAAAATTGACAAAAATTCATTGTTTTGCACATTCCCTTCAGGCCACGACTAAGATGGGGTAGGACAATCCCTATCTGTGTCCCAGTGGGCTAAGCAATCTTGGCCCATGGCTCGGCCAACTTAGGCCAAAGTTAGGCATGGTAGGGCAGGCTAAGACTACCATCTTTATGTTTGACTTACGTCTATAATAACTAGATGCAAAAACTATTTTCTTTATTGAGATCTTGAAGAAAAAATTTATATGCTTTAATTGAAGAAAAAAGAAAAGAACTTAGTTGGTAGGTTGAACAAATCTCTACACAATCTTAAATAGTCAATGAGGTACTATCATAAAAGATTTGATTCCTTCATCATAATTCCAGGATATAATGGAATTAATGTATATCCTTGTGCATTTTTTTAAAAAGATGTTGGGTGGTAAGGATTTTTTTTATTCTTACTTTCATATGTAGATGCATGTTAGTTGCATGGCCTAACAAAGATTGTATTAAAGAATTAAAGGCATAATTGGCTAGTGAATTTAAAATGAAGTACTTGGGACTACTAGACAAGATTCTAAGAATACAATTTCATTAAAGATACAAATAACAAAAATATTTGGCTTCTTAAAAAAATTACTTAAAAAAAGGTTTAACGTTTTGATATACATATTTTAAGCCAATATCTACATCTCTTCCTGTTAGTTTCAAGTTATCCTCTAGTATTAAAAATGTCAACGGGCTAGGTCAGGGTTGGCCCGACCCGCTAATAGCAGTTAGGCACATCATTTTTGAAGTAACGGTCGAGCCACAGGGTTGGCTCACCTCGGCCAATAGCCCAGTCAGGCTGACCATGGTCAACCTATGACCCGATCAACCTGGGCCAAAATCGGGTCTAGGCGGGCCCTTTTTGACATCCCTATCTAGTATAAGACATATATTTGAGGATAAAAATATTTCGAATACCATATGCATATGTAGTGAGAAATTTAGCGTTCACCATGATTTTTATAAGGGCATAAATTATATATATATATAACAAAAGTAGTTAATGGGTACTTGTTGAATCTTAGTAGAGAGTATTAGAATGTTGTAAAGAGGATTCTAAGATATATTAAAAGGACATCTAGTGTTGCATTACAATATTAATTTTAGTCATTTAGGTGATCTTGATGAAAAAAAAAACCTACTAAAAATTACATGTTCATGCTTGTTGGCAGGTAATATAAGTTAGATTATGAAGTTATATTCAATTATGATTATATTAGCAACATAAGCTAATATATACTAACTAAATAAGCTAATAAAGAAGTGATATAGTTGCAATTGTTTTTGAAAGAAATTGAACACAAATAAAATAAAATATAATTGTTTTATGAAAAATAGAGTGTCTTGCATCTAAAAAGGAATCCAATCTTTCATAAAAAAAATAAGCATACATGAGTTTAGTTTCAATTCACTTGTGAAAAAGTGGAGGAAGGAATTGTGCATATGTAAAAATTCAATGTTAAATACAACATAGTGTATTTTATAAACAAAGCAACCAACTATGACAAGTTTGTTTGGTGTCAGTTCTCATATGATCTAATAGGAATGTGAATAACAATAGCAATGTAGTTTGAACATAGATTAGTTACTAATCAAATTTTCAAGTAAGAGATTATTAAAATAATTTAGATATTACTCATATAATATTTAGTTGAAGATAAAAAATGATTGATAAAAAAATAAATATTAAAATATGTATGAAACATAATAAATTGAAATGTATAATTATAATTAGTTTATTTTACCTATAAATATTCACCTATCTTCTTGTTTTAAACATTAAAATTTTTTTCGAACATCTTATAGTAAAAGTTACGAGGATCTTAAGCTTATAAATTTAATTACAAAATTTATATTTATAACCTATAATTAGTGAGTGTTTCTAATGTAATTCCTTTTTCTATTTATAACAATATTATGTGAATTATATTTCTTTCAATCTTAATTAAGATGTAATTATAATCTCTCAATATAATAATTCTTTAAGTTTCTAATTGAGAAAAGAGTTGCCACTAGATTTTAGTCGGAATGGTTTCAATTTTCGGTGTTTGGTATTGACTTGTCAATCTAATCATAAAATTTAAAAAATTGAAGGATTTATTTTTTTTAAAAATTTATTCTTCGTCTTCCTAAGTTCCAACCTTAACGCACTATCCTTCACTTCTCTCTCTTACAATTTCAATAATATTCTAGCTTCTTACTCTTCTCATTATCACCACCTACCAGAAGTTCATCGTCATTGCCATATCTATCGTCTTTGCTGATCTGTCATCTCCTCTCTTTGCTCTTTGCTCTCTAATTGACTCGATACTCTCTGCTTGTCTTTCCTTTTTGTTTATTGATGGCTTTCCATCATTGCTGCTCACCTATTTTGCTTGCTTCTATCTGTTATTGGTTTGTCTTCATTGTTGCCATCACCCATCAACTACAGACTATAGTCTTCTCCTCAATAGTTTTGGCCTATAACAAATTGAAACATAGGCATATAAAATGAATGTAAATTGAGATGAGTCAAAAGTCTTTTTTTAAGAAAAATGAACATGTTAATGGAAACAAGGGCCCACGTTTGACAATGGTTCTTCTTACATATTACAATATCTTTTTTCTTTTCTCAAGTTTAGACATAATACTTTTTTTTTTAGTCTAGACATAACACGAAGCAGGCACATAAAGAAAAAGCCCAACATCTATTATCAAACTTTACTTTTTAAAATTGATTAAGTGCCTCTTGAATTACTAACAATTAAGTTTTATCTCCCAATGCTTTATCTATAGTCTTATGCTATATATGCAAAAAAAGATGCAATTAAAAATTATATAGCACAAGGAATTATTTTATAATTTTATGAAATTTAATAATTATTTTATAATTTAAAAAAATTATCTAAAATGACATTCAATATTGATTAGTATCGATACCAATATCATATTGTATAAGAAATAAATTCGATGTCGAGTCAACTACATTATTTATAATTTAACTATTAGCAATAAGTAAAAACTATAGTCATTTGTTAAAGAATTGCCCATAATGATTTCACCCAAAAAGTGATTGTTTATATTATTATCGGGCACTAAATTTTGTTTTGAACTAGTTTCCTAATGAATTCTAAAGAAGATATCATGCATTAGGTGGAGCTACTTCCTTGTAGCTGATGGACAAAAGGGATCTAACTTACGAAAGTCCACATCCTGATGATTCCTGAAGTAGAAAGAGAATGAATTAAAGGAAAATAACATAAAAGTTATTTAATAATAATGATAAAAAGGTCCACATCCTGATGATGTCTGAAGTATATCTTTTGTTTATTTTTTTTAGTTTTTTCAGATATTAGCGGATCTGACCATCATATCAGGCATATCCTTTGGTAATATTTAATTTTTATTTATTTATTTATGTATTTATTGTAATTTTATTTACGTATCCTTTTAGCATGCAAGTTTTATTTATTTATTCTTTAACCCGCATCACTCTTTATTGTCACATTTGCATTGTGAGTCTACCGGAAACAGCCTCTCAATTATGTAGGGGTAAGGCTGTGTACTATCAAACCTCTCTAGACTCGGCTTTACTGCGGGACTTCAGACTGGGTGTGATGATGATGATGATGATGATATATAAGTTAAACAACACAGTTTGAACAAAAACATGTATTTGTTAAGCTCTATTACGATCTTTTCAAAATCGTTGCAGAAAGAGGTAATAATTGGATTGATAAAACAAGGATTACTTTTTGTCTTATAAAGCTTGAATTTGAAAAAAATTACTATCCAACATTCCCTATAAAACATGACATCAACTCAGTACTATTAAAAATATTTTAGCCTAAAAAGTGGAATATGTACTTAAATTTCTAATATGACAAAAATAAAATGGCTATTTCAAGTCATGGCTCTTCACAATTATGAAGCTCTTCAAGCATGGACTATGGACTATACCAAGTTGTTAAGCTGTGGTTTGAGAGCAGGTCACACCATTTTAGGTTCATTGGTAAGAAAGACATACAAGGTAGGAACATAGTAGAAAGTTCTTATTATGGAAAAGAATGAAAGATGTTGACATTCTTATATACAGTCCAACATATTCATTATTTCCCTCCTCGAAAAGGCTCTCCTTTTGGCCCATGTCTTTGATGAATGAAAATGCTACGCTTGGAATATGTTTTATGGAAGGAGTTACAAGGTCTAAACAACATTTACAATCAATAATTATGACAATCAATTTGGCCAAGGAAGCATTTAGTTTTCAAAGCTAGATAATAACTAGAAGATAAATCATAATCATATTGGATATGCTGAATCCAAAATGAATAGAATTGAGAAGAAGATAGGTTGAATAGATATGAAATGGTTGCTTTTAGTGTGCATGTGAGTGAAGAAGAACAGTTGTCCTTGAGAAAGTGGAAGGTTGTCATAATTCTGTCTCTCAAGGTGACAAGATGTGTTCCCAATTCCAAATGCCTCGTGAGTGTGGGTCTTTGGGAATTGTGGGTGTTTATTTTCTTGCCATTGTAATGTCTCCATATTGCCATGTTCTTGGCCGTAAAGATGGATAACAGCTCACCCTTTTTCTCATCTGAATCTACAAATATTAAGACGTGCATACATACGTACAATTCAAGGAGAGGCAACCTAGATCATCATTTTAATTTCAATTGTAGTCTCCCTCCTAGGTAGAAGAAGTCCAATTTTAGTCCTTTCTTACATAGATAACATAGAGTGTCTCTCATTGGTGATCCACCAGGTCATATTAGATTATATTTATTGTTATAAAAACTTTGCAAAGAACTTTAAATTTGCATATAAAATGAACCAAAATTTAAGTAAGACAGTTGAACTTTCGCTATTCAACTCAACCTTATTTAAGGTGTTTCCCACAAAGGCAAATTAAACATACGAAATTCACTAAGCCAACATAATATAATGGCCAACAATAAGAAGAGAAAGACACACAAAGCTTTACAGCAAAATTGTCAACCTTCATATTACTTTTAATTGATATAAAGAATACAAAAGCTCCAACTCTATCTAATTGAATGAAGTCTTTGCTTAAATGAGCCATTTGTGGAACTTGTTGGGCAATAATACAAGAAAGGGGCCATAAGGCCACTAAATCACTAAGTTGATGGTTGACATGCCCAGCCACTTTAGGCACCACGTTAGTGGATGATTTACATGTCTTAACATTATCCCACTCCTAAATGAAAGGAACATGTGTAAAATGAAGACAAGATACCTTATTCATGTTCTTTGTCTTCTTGTCCCACTTCTTTGATGATTCATCCTAGCAACTTTACCACATCATCCATGATCTTCTTCAAAAGGTGAAGATTAGTCAAGTTCTGAGCCAATTCGTACACGGTCTGATCAATGTGCACTTACGATCTAGTTTATCCATCTACAATCCGTCATCTGAGCATAATTTTATCTTTAGTCCCATCAAAGATATCTTAAAGAAGTCCAACTCATCTAACCAAGTCAATCAACAGCCCTACGATCCATCAAAATTAGCCAAAGTTTGAAATAAGCTTGACCTTTCTTGCTTAAATGACCTTGGTTTCTTTAACATACCTTACTTGTACCTAATCTATACTAAAAATTGGCAATGCTCATCAACAACTAACAAAAAGAGTCCTACAATATTAAGGGGTTAGCATATGTATCCTCTAAAAGCCCTAAAATATTACCAATATTAGCCAACTCAGCCCAAAACATTGGGACCAACCCAAAATAACCAACAGTAAACCTATAATCTAATCCAAGCATTATTTTCACATGTCTACCAAAAATATGGTTAAAATCGTAGGGACGGAAACCCCTTGATGTGGCACGTGCGAAGTGTCAGACATGCCTATAAATTCCACGTGGCAAAAAGTTAAACGTGGCGAGCAGAGATACATGGGAAGCGAAGAGAGTAGTAATTGAGCAGTGAGCTGGCATGACACGTGCCAATCTTACACAATCTAAGCTAACCAGTAACTGACACTTAGTAGGGGTGTGTGCCTGTCCAAGTAGTAACTTTTTTTTGCTCTGTTTTTTGTTTCTTTTAATTTTTAGTTTTACTTGGAAGAGAATGGATTTGGAGAGAGCTGCGTTCCCCGGTAGGAGTTGCTCTTCTGCAACTTGTTCTTCTTCTTCGTCGAGCCTGTCTCCCTCGTTGGCTCCGGATCCGATGGTACGGATAGAGCTGGAGGCAGCGGAGGTGCTTGCTGATTTGGCGCATTTTGCTATGAGAGAGGCTAACGGCGTTTCTTCTAACAGTAAATGGGGTTGCAAAGGCAAGCGAGCTAAGAAGCGAGTCAAGACTGAGTCTCCTCTGTCTGACTCAGCTTTCATTCCTATTGACGCCGTCACCGTGCGTTCTCATCTCGTTCCGGTTAGTTATTCAATTCTATTTTATTTATTGGTTTTAAAAGTTTGTCGTGTATTTTCATTCGTATGTGGAAGCTTTTTACTAATTTAAGTTGTAAAGCTCTGTAAATAGGAAAATAATGGTAATGGCAGGGTTGTGTTACAGATATTGTTATTATTATTATTATTATTTATTTTTAAAGATTGGAAAATAGTGGCCAACAAAACTGTTGTAATTGAAAAAAAAACAGACACTAATTTTATACTAAATACAGAAGGATCTTAAAGAGAGGGGTCGCTTTCATATCCTTAAAACTGGAGAATTAGATTTCAGTTGTTTGGATAATGCTAGAGATGTAGTACGATGACAAAGAAATTAAAAAAAAAACATTTTAGGTAGAATATAAAGGACGGATGAAGCTAGAATAAAAATTTGCAAGGAGTTGAAGAACACAAATTTATGGTGGTTGATTTAGGTATGTGTGGTCAATCTAGCACTGGGACTTTCGTTTGGCACATTCTCTAAATGAAAAAATAAAATTGCAAAACTTCATTCTAAAATTAAATTGTCTTTATCTTTCTTTTTAATGATCTCAACTTACCAATTCACTTCATCGAGAAGGTGCATTGTGCCATGCGCAGCCTACTATTCTTATTTCCGTAAATCGCCAAAAGTGGGCTATGTTTGGTTGACGACTTTAGAAATATCAAATATATTGATCAATTGCAGGATGAAACAGAAGCAGATCAACAGCTTTGTGAGCCGTTGGGCAAAAATCTAGTGTTAAACCAAACACAGGTTGAAACTGACGCAGATATACCTGAAAACAGTCCTAAAAAAACTTGCCTATCTTTTGGAGGTGGCAGGTCTAGACAAAATTTGAACGAGGTAAAGTAACTTCATTTGTTGCTAGTCTGCTCCATTCCAATTATTTTGAACCAATTGAAGCTTTCCTATATAGGCTGAAAGGGAAGAGCGAAGATTGCGTAGGATATTGGCAAATAGAGAGTCAGCCAGACAAACAATTCGCCGCAGGCAGGTAGGTTTTCTTTACTGGAGAAGAAACTATTCTGCTTTTAACAAAGTTCCAGATTCATGACTTGGGTCTTGATACATAAAATCTGGCTATCTTGTTGGCTTTAGCGACAAATGGTCATCATATTCCTTATGTATTGCCATTAACATCTTTGTTTTTTTTTTGGAAAATTCCTTACATGTGAGAAGAGATTCTTGTTTTCTTAAGTAGTGCTCGCAGTTAATCTAAGGCTTAGCTAAGGTGAAGCATTTTTTTTCCCCACCAGGCAACTTGGTTGCCCAGCAGTTTAATATCTGCAAATCACTGATTTGGAATGAATATTTTAAAATATTGAAACTCATGAAAATGGTTTCAAATGTCAAGATTTGCACTGAGCTTGAACACGACTAGCCAATCTAAATCTGGTTGTCTTAATTGAGGGTCTGTTGTTAGTTAGGTGGCACTCTGATGCCTTATTAACTTAAAGATAATAATCATCTAGTTTCATGTTAGAGCCTTGAACTGACTCTTTTCATGAGGTCATTTTATTCTACCTGTATGGACTATGCTTTTACATAACAATGTCGATAAAGCATTTGCAAGTGCTGTGATGGAGATCATTTCCTTTAGAAATGGAAGCTATTATTATATCTTAGCTGTAAGAAGTTGAGGCAATAAATTTGATCTGCTTCAGAAGATCTGGAATATATGTCAAGGGTGCATTTGATCATTTCAAATGTTATTTGTTCAACTTACGAATTCAGTTAGGTTATGTTTTGTTTTTGAAGTGTACAATTTGTGTCTATTGTGGTTAATTGATTTCCATGAGATTCATTAATATTTTCCTGCTCTCAGGCTCTCTGTGAGGAGTTAGCCAGAAAAGCAGCTGATCTAGCAAGGGAGAACCAAAATTTAGAAAAGGTAAACTGCACTCTATTCCCATAGTTGTACCATCTTTTTTTGTTCTTGTAATCACTAAATGGGAGTTTTTCTTACAATTGCTTGGCTTGGCAGTTTTTCATATCAACGTCTTATCTTTTACACATTTATATTTTGTAGAAATTACTTAAGTTGTGTGGTTATGTATAATGTATCACTTACTTATTTGATGAATTTTTTGCTGAGAAGGAAAGGGAGTCAGCCTTGAAAGAGTTTCAATCATTGGAGACAATAAACCAGCAATTAAAGGCACAGGTTAGTTATTGTTTCCTTTGTTGTACAATTCAATCTATTATAAGTCTTGCCATCTTAAGCATAATAGTTTTATCACCTCATTCTATACTTTAAGTTTATCTTTTGCAGGTGGCTAAGTTGATAAAACCTGAGGTGGAGGAGTCAGCAGGAAACTTCAGGTCAGCCTATGGTGAGATGCCTAGCAGCCAGGCTACGAACTGCCCAATGCTGTTATATAACCATCACCCCTTTTCATCACTTTTCTGGCCTTCAAGGATGCAATCTTCAAAACCTCTCCAATCACGTCACATGCCTCAGAATGAAGTTATTCCATCAAGCGTTCCTTTTAGTGGAAAGCTTAATTCCTATCAGCATTGCCAAGAAATCTCTGTTAATGAGAATGGTGCAAGAACTTTATATTTAGTATCCTGTCCTTGGTTCTTCCCAGTACCTGAACACAGTAGTAGACTCCACTCTCAGACCTCGTCAGGCTTGAAGCATGTGCAAAATGGAACTTCCGTTACCAAGCAATGTAGTGACAGTATGTCATCGACAACAGTGACATTTGCAGAGGGTGGAAATCTCTCTCTGGCATTAAAAGTCAAGAGCTCAACAGAAGTTGGGTTGACAAATGGCCTAAATGAGACACCAAGTTTCCCCCCAGATGGAAGTGTTCAATGTGCGGGGATATCTACCAAAGAAATCTGGTCTCGTTTAATGCCTTGTTCTGTTGAGCATGATACTGGGCTTCAGTCGGAGCATACTCCAAGTTCTACGGGTGTCTTTGCTAAAACTAGTAAACTAATAAGCGCTTTAAAAGAAAATACTCAAGATGCATTTAAGTTCCATAGCAAGAAACGGATGGATGCAGCTGCATCTGCAGCAGCAGAGGCAAGGAGGAAGCGAAAAGAACTTACAAAGCTTAAGAATCTCCATGGCCGTCAATGTCGGATGAAATGTTGAGATTGTTAAAGTTAGACTTGGATGCTTCTTGCTGACTCTACTTTGGGAATATGGCTATTGGACATTTTCAAAATAATAGGACACCCACCTTTGAAGGTTTCTGATTCTTTTGCATCTCTATGACTGCTTTTAAGTTTGAAGGTAGAAGGCTCTTTTCCCGTCATCTGCCAGGTACTGGATGCAGGCTTCTGCAAATTTCAATAGGGTCACTTCCATGTATACATGGCATGACTTGGTGAATAGAACTATAGTGTAGACTTCTCTTCTCTTCTCATCAGAGAGCGGTTATTTTGGTATAGAACTGTGAGCACCTAATATTTATCCTGAACCATGACTATGATGGCAGCGCTATTTTGAGGGGTTGAGTTGGAATATACATAGCACTTGGGTCATTTTGGTCTAGTTCAGCTTAAATTCAATAGGTTCAGTTCGACAATTAATTGAATTTTGGATTAGGTTAGAGTTTAAAAGGTTGGTTCAAGCTCATTTCAAAAGCGATTGATTCAAGCTTGCTCAAAAGGTTCCTTGTCTGTTCATTGTCTTGTCTGTTCATTGTTTTGGAAAATGTTATTTTTGGTGCTAGGGTTTGGATTCATGTCTGAATTAATGAGATGTAAATCGGAGATTGTATGAGAAAAAAAATGAGGCTTAAGAAGAATTGTGAGAAGGTGATTAAGAATGATATGACTTTGTTGGAAGTTATGGGATGTGCTTTTTGACGATACAGGTAAAGAATTTTAAATAGAGGAGCTTTTCTTTTTTTTTTTTTCATATGTTTTTTAAAATTTTTTCTTTGGAATCTTATGCCTTGTTTTCAGTCTAAATGTTTAATATTTACTATTGTTTCGTAGGTATTTGGGCTAAACATTTTATTGTAATGGTTTATTTGTTTTATTTATTTACTTATTTTCTTTCTGTTTTATGTATTTAGTTACTTATTTTGTTTTATTTTATTATGTATCCTGTTTTATATTTATTGTATTATTTATTTGATACTTATATATATATATTACTGAATTATTTTTACATGTATCTTTTATTATTTTATTTTATATGAAATCTTTCTACCAGTTAGGGATAAAGTTGTATATTTTTAAACTTCTTCAAAAATTTTCTATTTCTATACGTAAGATAGAAAGGGCATCAAATTAGAAATACAAGAGACTAACAATAATATAACGTTTTATTTTTAGCTGCAAATTTTGAAAAAATCTTCTTTTGTTCAACCTTAGCTTTGATACAGGGATTTGTGATTTTGATATAGGGATTGTGGTTTCGATGGCATGCTCCAAAGTGCATTTTTAACATCCTTAAAATGGTAGTCAATTCCTTTTCTGAATATAGTTAAATATAAAAATATTGCAATTTTCTGATTTGTGATATGGGATTGGTTGGTTTTCAACTTTTCAAGAAAATTTAATATTTTGGCAATATTGAAAAGAAGTGACAACATTGTATAAGTTGGTTCAAATTAGTTTTAAAAGTCTCGATTATTATGTTAAGATTTATGTGATATGTTTATGATGATAAATTAAATTGAAATAAAAATTTGATTTATTGCAAATATTGAAGAATTATTGTTGACTTGAAGCACAATATATATTTATCACTTATTTCGAAATGATTGTTAAATTTTAAATTTTCACTTATTTAAAAATGATTGTTAAATTTTAAAATTTTAATTTATAAGATATTTTATTTAATGTATTGCCATAATTTACCAATACCTATTTTATGTAAGACTCATATGATTAATTGTACTAATATGAATTAAAATGTTAATAAATTTTGAGTATTTAATTAAAAATTTTAACAAAAATTTTGGTTAAAAATATATATTATTCTT
>JAOSBN010000004.1:33634221-33651771 GCA_027563595.1 Erythroxylum suave | reverse complement strand
AAAGGCTGAAAATGGAAGTTTGTGATGGTGATGACTATGAAGTGGGCTATTGTTCCGAATACTTGGAAAATGTCAACACAAAGGAACTCTGGTTTAATTGATCAACAATTAAGCATCTAAATTAACAACTAAGACTAATTGTCACCAAAAAACAAAAGAAAAAAGAAAATGAAGGAAGCAAAGACTACGTTTCAAAAGGACTACTTGGTTGTTGGTAGATAACGATTGGACTCTTTACGCTGTGCATCAAGTCATTCCACTCTAATAAAGCTGATAGGATCTGGGTTCCGTTTGGCATTGACCCTCCTTTCACCTCGACCTTGAAATCCTTTTTTTGTTGCAAGAAAGTGAACCTCATAGTATTTGGTATAACCAGAACTGAGAGACCTTTTGGCGATGTCACTTTAGCTTTGTACACAGACTTTCCGTACCCTACGTTTGTCACCCTCCTGTAGAACACAGCTGAAATTGTGGAACCAGTTGTGTTAAGTTGCATATGCATGGAAGGGTAGTTAAGGCCATCTGTTCCTTTTGCTGGTTTAAACTTTGAGCAATCGTGCTTTTTCTTGCCACCAATAAGGAGATCAATTGTGGTTCCATTGTAACCTTCTTTGCACAGGAAACTAATGTATGAGCTCAATGATATGTCATAGACAAGACCAGGGTGCACAGCACTTTCTGGGTTCAGTTGGCCTGAACCTGAACCTAACTCTGCATCAGGTTCCATGGTCTTCATTGGGGTGGCTGAAACAATAAAATGAAATGTAGTTTATGTGTGTCAATTTGGAAAATGGAAAAAAAAGAAAAAGAATGGGAATATCAGCTTAGTAGCATGCTTTAGTACTCTTACCGGTGGTCATGAGGGCAGATTTGATCGCTGCTGCCGACCAGTCAGGGTGGAAGGACTTGACATAGGCAGCTGCTCCGGACACATGAGGGCAAGCCATTGATGTTCCTGAAATAATGTTGAATTGGACGTGTCTACTGTCACTAGGCAGACCTGTTACTGATGTGAGTTTTGAGTACGCAGCCAATATGTTCAGACCGGGTGCAGCTATGTCAGGCTGTTCATTGGAACATATCCTTTCAGAAAATTGAGATGTTGAAGTGGAGATAAATGGAAAAGTAAACTCGACTTAAAACCCACCTTGAGAATGTTGGGACTAATGACTTGAGGCCCTCTTGACGAAAATGATGCCACAAATGGAGCTTTCTTCAGAGAAGCGGTTTTTGTCTTGTAGATAATAGCATGCGGATTTCTGTCGATTAATATTTATTCATCCAGGAACCATACAATTTGGTTAGTCAATGCTTGCTTATTAGTGAACTTTTCCGTTTGTTGTAAGTTGAAAAAAATAATGAACGTTATAATATAGAAACGTACTTAGTAGTGTTGATATAGCGATCTATCTTACGACCAGCTCTGATGTCGACATTGGTCCCAGGTATTATGGTAGTGGAGGCAACTTCTGTTTTCTGGCTCATTATCATGATGGTGCCGATTCCTTCCAGCTTGTTAATGGTGTAGTCCTGGCTACTGCTTCCGAGGCAGTATACTATCTTCCCCTTCACTTTGTTCATGTCTAGAGTCCCCCAGTCACAAGCACTAGACAACATTTGCAAAAGAAGTCATATTAGATTGTTATAGCAATTCTTATTAGTTTGCAAATTATAGGATTAAATCCAATGTTTAATACACATATTTGAATAATTAATTGGGTTGACAGCCAGCAACTCTTGCACTTCAAAGGATCAAGCGATGAACTTGCTTTCCAAGCTCTAGTGGTGACCATAAAACTGCAGGTTCTTGGATAAATCTTGAACGAGCCTAATTTACTTACCTGGCATTTCCGTAGTAACCTCGACTAACATTCGTCGCCAAGGCTCCACTTGTAAGAGGGTACATAGCTTTTTTGGGTGAAAATGTGTTGATCGAGAACCCCTGGCGATCAAAAGAAAGAAAAGCAATGTAGTATAGGTTATTATGATGATCGGTTGAGTTATCCCATTTCAAAAGCAACGTAGTATAGGTTATTATGATGATCGGTTGAGTTATCGCATGTCAACTGTAACAACCCAAAAAATACTAGCCCAAAATCTCATTTCAGTGTTAAGCACTTAAAGAGTTGTAACCACTAACCATGTACTAGAATGTAATAAACTACAAGAGGAGGAACTTACATTAGCTTTCTCGCCATTGCCAAGCTTAACAGCTGTCCTAAACTGCCTATCAATACCACTTGCAGCAACCGTGATGAGCCATGGAGCAACATTCTGAACTGTCCCTGGATTAGGCCCCGAGTTGCCACCTGAACATGAAGTCAATATACCCTTTTTCATGGCATGAAATGAGCCAATAGCAATTGGGTCCTCATAAAATCTTCTGGGTGAACCTCCTATAGAGATCGATATTATGTCCACTCCGTCAGCGATAGCATCGTCAAAAGCAGCCAATAAGTCCATGTCGCTGCAACCTTCGTCCCAGCATACCTTGTACATGGCAATGCGAGCTGATGGCACGCCTCCACGCGCAGTTCCTTTGGCAATGCCGGACAAACTTGCGTGCTTTACGGCCATGCCGGCTGCAGTAGAGGAGGTGTGAGTGCCGTGGCCATCTCCGTCGGCCGGACTTGGATTATCCACCGAAACCATGTAGTCCAGGTTGTAGTATCTTGCTCCAATGACTTTTCTGCAAATGATGAAAAATACTTTCAGTATTGGAACTAAATCCATTTCAGTGTATCGTTTTCTGTACTGTGTAGTCTTAAAATGGACTTTGGATGGCTTGTGCATGTCAACTATTCTACTTTTCTGAGAGATTATAGTTTCCCACTTCTGAGGAGCAACCCTTTTCAATAATGAATATAAAATATGTTTTGAAACTTGTAAAAAATTCATTCGGATGTATCAATGCAGATATCATCGTCTGGTTTCATCATACTATTAAAAATAAGGAGTAAATAAAAACTTTTATCTAACTCAGTACGATAATAACTAACCTAGCTACTGTTTCCAAGTTCGAATGTCACAAGCACTTGTCTATAAGTTTATTGTTGAGAGAAAGGGAGAAAGAAAGTTTGTACTTGTTGCATCTAGTGAAGTTAGCTCCCGTAACACATTTTCCCCTCCATTTAGCTGGTATAGGCCCGTAACCATTATCGTCGAAGCTTCGAGCGTTCACGTAAATTCCTGCAGAACAAATAAACCAACATGTAACCACGTGCAAAAACTCAATTCTACAAAACAAAAGCCGATATGTTTTGAGTACCAGTATCCAGGACACCAATTATGATGTTGCTTTCAATTTTCGGATTCCTCTTCACTGTTAAAGGCATTCCTAGGAAATCCCATGATCTTGTTGTGTGAAGTTTGTTCCTTTTGTTTTCAAACACAGACACTACACCTTCTTCATCTGATTGGCAATACAGTTCTCCAAAATCAGGAAATGATCATCTCTAAATTTACCACCATTTGTTACTATATTTATGCATATGTATACCAGAGAGTCTCTTCGCTTCATCAGGCAGCAACCTGGCTACAAAACCATTGAAGCTTCTTCCGTAGCTGTGAATTCTTGATTCTCTGGCAACAGACTCGCTGAAAAAGTAGCAGAATGTAAACTTTTGAATGGACGGACTACTTTATTTAAGTACTAATTTCTCTGGAAACATTACTTCAGTTCCGACTTCTGAAACAAACTTCAAACTGTTATGCTTATTTACTAAACATAAAAACAAGCATTTGTTTAATGGACAAGCTGTAGTTTACGATTATTGAAACCTTGTTTTTTTTTTTTTTAAGGAAAAACTTCTTATTTCAGCTCTAATACCTCCGCATTAACAATGACTACTTCTATTGAAAAACATCTTCTTCTAATTATGTATTTATTGGTAGACTACTAATGTAATTTAGTTATAAGGGTTGCGATCAGTACTCTCCAATTGTAGCCGCCAGGAGGTTGTGATGTTCATCCACCGTTGAAATCCTGGACTTATCAAGTTCTCCCATGTAAACAATGTATGGCTGATATGTTCATTCCAAAACCAGGAGACGCCCATGCATTAGTTAAAAGAGATTCAAATTCATGTCTAAAATACACAGTAGATAAATATCGTAGCAGAAATGGTCTGCAATGTCTTGAGGAAATTCTTGACATCTCAATTTTCGGTTGCGCTTCATTGCGATCAACCATATAGCTAGACATGAACCTCTTATGCAATAATGTGCATGAAGCCGTGACTAGAATAAGAATATGTCAATAATGGGGATGGTAATAAAACCAGGGAATGTAGAGCAGAACACACCTTCCTTTCATTGTCATTCACCGCATGAACCAGTGTAGCAACGAGACAGACGCCAAACACGAACGCTAGAAGTTTATGTGGCATTTCCATTGCTAGATTCTTACGTTGCATGGCAAAACATGGAAACATACTTTAAATAGATTGGCAGTGGTTGGATTAGTTTCATGACTGTTAAGTGCTCCAGTCTCCAGCTAGAGTGTTCCCGGCATCATTCCTCGGCATTAGATATGCCTATTATCTAGACGTTGACTAAGAAGCCCGGAGAAGAAAATTACCAAAGGAATTAAAAAGCACGTTTACATCTATATTCTTTAGTGACTGACTGAGTTGGTTTTAACGAGTGAGAGTTTGATGGCTTGGGTTTTGGATCTTACATTCTCGTTACCCAACTCGTCTAGTTACGGTGTCAAATCTAGACAATGGTTAACTACCCTATGCAGCTGTCATAACTTAATGGAAAGGAATATCGTTCCAAGAAGCTTTCCACCACGCTATTGTACAGAAGTGACCTTCAACGTCCATGGCTACTGTCTAATGTGGAGGCATTAGTTTTCTGATGTATACCTTGTCTGATGTCTACTTTACGAAGAGGTCTTTTCCAAAGATTTTATATGTATTTTATATAAATTTCTAGATGATATATAAAATGGAGTAGTTACCTTTACGAAAGTCTTAACACTTGATACGAACACTTAAAAACAGAAATCAATCCCTTGCATAAGCATCAATACGTGTCATTAAAACATGGAAAATCAACATCGTAAATTGCATGCCTTCATTATATATTTCTGACAGCCCTTTGGTCCAAATATAAAGGAATCCCTTTTCTTAAAAAAAAAAAGAAGGAAAATTTCTATTCTCCTTTACGTTTCCACCGGTGCACTGAAATGGTAATTCAAGTGATAAGACCACCAGCTCAACGCTAACAGTCAATATGTGAGCCACGCTTTTAACGGAGCATTATACACTAATTCAGAAAACCCCCTAAACTTCAACTTTTGTCAGACTTCTTCAAGTTTGTTTATGCTTGTAATATGTACGTGTATAAAACCAAATACTACTAGTGACCGAATGTACTTCTCGCACAAAGGAATAGATTGTGTTAGGCGTGTTAACTCATTCAGGACAATGATCATTGCTAATTAATGCGCATCGAAGCTGGGGGCCGTAACTAGGTAAAATCAGAAAGTTTCCGGCCTATCTCTTACTGGCCATTAATTCATCAACATCAGAAAATATAATCTCTTGGCATCGTACAATTCCTGCGGCTCCTCCAGAGCTCAACCATCTCTCACTGCCCTCATTCATATTCCATCTAACCCTATGCATTGCTACAATTTTGGAAGGAATAACTTCAGCTTCATTTCCAACTCCTCCAGTTTCACTCTCTTTTGCTAATACATCATCTAGCTCTTCATCTCTGCGTATCAATCCCTGATCCTCTCGCGCCCTTCTCATATCACCGCATTTGGATTTTGTTTTACCTTTTCTTTTTAGAGCAGTCAAGGTTTCTTCAGACCCTGATTCCAAGCCTGGATCATCTCCATAACATAGTGCTGCAACATGTTTAAAGTAAATTGGATCTCAAGGTGAACAGGTGAACAAAATGTCTAGCTAGTGGCAAAACCTAACAAGGTACTGCAAAATTACCTAACTGTTGACTGTCTGCATCTTGGGCTTTTGCCTTGCTATTGGTTGTTCTCTTACACTGACTTGGTTCAGACAAGAAACTCCGCAGAGATCTTGGATTTTCTCCAACATCACTCGCTTGCTTCTTCAAGGTTAAAGGAATACTTGGCAGTGGTGTGTTAATTGTAATAACTGATTCCTCCTCAAGCAGAGATCCACATACAAAATGTGGCGCCTTATTTCTTGATGGATCCTTTTCTACTGCTTTAGTTGTAAGCTGCTGAAGAAAATAACATAAGCCCAGATATAAATCAAAAGCTTCAAAATACAGATGTTGACGCATACATGGAGACCTGCTTAAAACTCCTCAGCATGATCAATTTGTAAAAGCAGTGGAAATCAAAGATGTATCAGATCAGATACACATTAGATGTGTAGTATCAGAAATTACTGACACCAGAACATCTACAAAGAGTACATTTTGAACCAATGCTCATGTCAGACGTGTACAAAAGATTGGGTCATACAGACCAAAAACGGATGCATTGAGAAAGAATCTAATATATAAAACTATTATATGATTATATCCCTAGATGGAACACCGCCACCAGACAATGGCAAACTATTGCTGCCTGCTGAGCCAAATCTAAGTAGTGATCCCATCTATCAACTCTAAAGGATTAACAGGCTCCAGAGTGACACGAGTTAACAATCATGTCTTGCCCAAAACTATGCCTTGGAGCACTGTACCAAATGAAGAAATTGAATGTAAAACTTCTTGTGAATCTACTGACCTGGAAGCGGCAAACTGTACCATCTGCACTGCAATATGCAACCATACCTACGTTTTAAATATTGAAAACCATAAGTTTCGTGTTTAAAGACAAAGCTGAAAAGAAGCTAACTGTATATTGTTTAGGGAAATATGTAACATTACACTTAGCTGATAAAACTTGCTAGGATAGAAGTAAACTCTTTGCCAAGAAGTAGTTCTTGTATATTTAACCAGCAAATTGATGTACCCTAACCCATGATAAGTATGGCCGGTAAAATTCAGAGAAGTAATTGTGCTTAAAAGACAGAAAGGTGTTTAAGATTTCACAACAGATAATTATCTGAAAGATGCATAGAGGCTTGAAATGTGTAAAGTAGCTCATGTTCATCCCTTGTTTACTTTAGAGATAGCATAGTTTTATCAGTTGCAAAAATAAAAAAAACAAGATGATACACCTGTTGGTCTTGACACCTGAACACTCCAGATAGCAAACGATGAACAATTAAATACATGCATCCCAAGTTGTTTTGGTCCAACAGAAGGTGTTCCATTGACAGGAGCATCATATGCAGCTTTCACCAAGCTGAGGAGTCTCATTGTTCCATCATCAAAAGACAATAAAAGGCACCTGACCACATTTAAAAACAAAAGAATCATCAGGAAAAATTATTTTTAGCAATGCAAACTATATAAACCATAGAACACCTTGGATGTGCCAGCCAATCCAGACTATATATATATTTTGGCACTGGATGAAGGTCCCACAAAGGTCGGAATGGATCACTGCATACATCCACAGTTTAAATGTTTTAGGGTCGCAAAATATTCATAGTAGAACATATGAACTGTTTACTACACATCCGTGAACTGGAAATTTTATTCTTGAAGACAGAAGTACGTAACAGCACTTGCTCACATTACCAAGTAATTGTTTTACATGATAGGTAAAGAATGCGGTGTGTACATATTCTAAATCATCAAGTAGTAAATCAATTAGCTGGCTTATACTGCCGCTAAATCCTAGAAAAATGAAATCAGGCCAGAATTGAGAAGGCAGACAAATAGAATGATGACATTCCAATTCTGCAGTTAAATCCTGTAAAACAGATGGTGCGAGAAAGCTATTATTTATCCCCTAACCCAAATCATGAAGGATTCATGAAGATATATCACTCTACATTCAGCATAATTTAAATTACAGCAGCAGCAACTCACTGAAAATGCACGTTGAAATCTATATCCAACTCACTGAATGGTTTGTCGTACATCGTTTAACAAAATTAAGTACAGAAGAAAGCATTCAGAAGAAAGAAATCTTTTTCTACACAATAGAAGTCAATTGAAGCTCCAAATAAAACAGAAATCTCCTTCCAGTCAATATTAAGAAACTAGCATTAGCAAGTCAAACAACATAAATTGTAAGAAATGGGACCACGGCATCATAAAAGCACGCAACCAAGAAATTGAGCAACTAAACCTTTCATACTTACTGAATATCCCAAAAAATTAGACCTGCATGCTCAGCAGTTACTATAAGATCTTAACTACTACAGTACACAATTGAAGTCAATTGCAGTTCCAGGTAAAACAGAAATCTCCTTCCAGTCAATATTAAGAAACTAGCATTAGCAAGCCAAACAACATTAAAATTAAATGGGACCACAGCATCATAAGAGCACACAACCAAGAAATTGATAGAATCAAGCTTTCATACTTACTGAATATCCCAAAACTTTAGACCTGCATGCCCAGCAGTTACTATGATACTCACATTTTCTTGATCACTGAAAATAAATAAAATCCATGTCATACATTTCAATGAAGAGCACAAGAAGGATAGGTACTTTAATCATCTTCCATCAACCATTGCAAAGAAGCTATAATGTCAGTCAGCGCTATTGGAGAACAAGTGCTCAAACCCAAAAGGAATTGTGCAGGTATAAATAAATTTGAAAGGTATTCTGCATGATTTGCAAAATGATTCGATGCCTACTTCATGTATGGCATCACAAAGATGATAAAACTAGTTCAAATGCAAATTGATGATATGAGTGCTAAGTACAAGAGGTCTAGAAATTGGTACACAGACGTCAAGATATTATTCATCCAGAATAAATACAAGAACAAGACAAAGATGTTCTTTCTGGCAAAAATAGGTATACCACAGGAAGCAAATCGTCATAGAGAATTGGCAAACCACTATCAAAGTCATATTTTTACCAAATCAGTTGCTGATGTCAGATCTAGAAGAAAAGTTACGACAGAGAAAGCAAGCATTATATACAAGGACTATAGCAAGAAAAAAACCATAATCTGAAATCACTAACCATTCAACTGGGGCCCAGGCAACAGCTCTAATAGGAACCGTATCTGCACTGAAGCAAAGTAAAGGCCTGCTATCTGCAAATTGAAATTTTGTTAAAAACAAAGAATCAATTCAACCATGCCAAGACCCCAAGCAGTTTGAGTGCATCTTAACAGCAAGACTTGACATCAACTAATCTAAATAGAGAAGTTGGAACAAAAGATAATCAGAAGACTTGAATAATTACCTCCAGCATTGCCAGATCCAGTGAACTTCCATAAAGCAACCTGAAAAATCAATAACTCAATAACAATTTCATCATTAGAGAATAAAAATCCTGTTTGATACCTAGGCGATTTTCTTTGAGCAAATGTAAGTATCCTAGTTAGTTTTCTGAAGTAGTTTAAAATGAAAAATTCATTATCTGAAGTTTCTACTTTGTGTCTCTCGCTCCGACATTAAAAACTTTTAGGAGTAACAGCTATAATAACACAACAAGAAGCAAACTTCAATATTACAGTTCCATCATGGCATCCAACAAGCAAGTACTCATAGGGCTTTGAAGTCGACCACTCCACCGTCAAAGGGATACTGCATAGAGATTGAATGTAAGAAATCAGAAGTGAAGCAAATAAAATGCACAAGATGCTAAGGTTTAAGACATCCAATAATTCTACAGCACATGCCAAATTCTACTGAGATTATTAAGCTGTATGATTATTAATATTCTGGGTACAGTATGTGGTCAGTTAATTATACTCTCCAGGTGTGTTAGCTTAACATCTTTATCATAAACGACCAGGGATGAGTTGCTGAATTGATGGTTGTCGAATTCTTTGTTCAATTATTTTATTGCTAGTGAATCAAATTTTGTTCTTGCACCTTGTATTGTGGACCAAGTAACCACATGCTAAAGCAGGCTTTAATGGAAAAGTCCACAAGTATAAATTTGCAGAATACAATTCAGACTGCTGATCGAAAAGCTTAAAGTGTGTTGCCACATGCTCTAATCCTCAATAAAAAGTTATGGGTTTCTATGGAGACAAAGACACAGGAGGTTAAATCCTTTGCTCTGTTATACTATGTTTTAAAGATCTAACTTGTTTTATACAGCAAGTAAAGCAAAATGTTTGACATCATATAATACCTCATGTGACATCTTACTAGAAGCCGGGGTAGCAATTACCAGACCAGTATAGTTGAACTTCCAATGATAATCACAGAGATAGTAGTTCCAAAAATTGAAATACCTCTTTGTTTCTCCACACTTCAGAAAGGAACATTTGAACACTGGCTCCAATTTCACAAAACGAGGATCAGTTCCTTCTCTATGAGAAGAAGAATAAATAAATTTTATTGTACGAGGAAGAGGAACATCCCATCTGCAGTTGATAAAAAAATTATATGAGATAAAATCACAGAAAACCACATATCCTGATGCAAAAACCACAAGCTGGCATTTAGGTTTACAAATGAAAGTTGGACAAATGACTAAATGTAGACATCTAGTACCTCAACTGTTTAGTTGTGTTTATTAAAGAGTTTTTAAACCTATTTTTTCTTCTATATTTTCATTTAGTCTACTTCAGTCACAACATTGCAATGGTCTGGTCTTTCCAAGTTCCACAAAATCCAACCTGTACTTTGTGAGTTGCTGAAAAGTCGCACGACATATCTTGAATCAACTTGAGATTTGTATATTCTGAAATTTTACACTTCGAAAATCTCAGACTCACAGTTGGTATAGATTAATATTAATGTTTCTTACAGATAAAGGTTATGTTATGCCTTAAATAATCAGGGATTTTCCTTGGTTGAGCAGAAACAAACAGATGACACACATCTAGAGACCAATTCCAGCTCCCATAGCAGAGAACAGGAAATCACTCATAAGTTCCAGCATGAAGAGATGACTTACACTTCAACAGATCCATCTCCAAGTAAAACAGCAAGATAGCCCATGCGATGCTGGTATTTGGAATTGGCTACATCCAAAGGTCGCCATTTAACATCCCAAGCAACTTTTCCATTATGAGCTAGACATAAAACCACCCTTGGCAAAGCAACATCTTCCAAGGAAGCATTATCTAAAACATTATGACATGGCAAAGCACCATTTTCAGAAGTCTCATGTAACTGGCGATTCACTGTAGAGGACCCCTCACCTTCTTTCTCAGTCAACAACAGCAGACTTGAAGCAGCACCATCACTCCTTTCTGCACCCTTACTTGAGTTTCTAGTATGGCCAGTAGTTTTTGCAGCTGAATTACTTTCAACCATAACTGCTGATGAACTTTTTCTTTTTCCGCTTTTTTTCTTCTGTAACGAGTGTTCCTGGGTATTTCCAGAAATCCATTCCAAAGCAAGTGGTTCTGATGAATCTTCTGGGTATTGAACCGCAAGTAATTGAGCGTTTTGGTTGTCACAATCTGCACCATCAAGAGCTTCTTTTGGTTTCTTTCTAGGTCGTCCTCTTGGCCTCTTGATTTGAGTTGTAATCCTCTTCAAGTCATCATCCCCGGGAGATCCTTCTACAAGCTTCTTTCTGGGTCTTCCCTTTGATACCTTTAATTCAGTAGATTTTTTCACACCAAGTGCATTGTTCTCAGCTCTCTGTTTTCGTTTTTTGTTTGAAGGGTATACTTCTTCCTCATCCTCATTGATATTTACAATACACCAGATCTGTATAATACCTCTGCCAACAAGTGGAACACCTATCTTGTGATAATATGAATCGGAAGGATGGGCAGCAATAGCAAGGAACTGAAATAAAACGAAATTAGAGAACTTTTGCAGTGACAGAGCCCATAAGATAAGACAGGTTGTTCTATGCATGCTACTAACCAATCAAGACCAAGCAGCAATAGATCTTGCCTAGGGGAAGACTAATGTCTTTACATTGTCATAAAGAGAAAACAGGTAAACAATCGTTAAACTACAGGAAAGATCCACAGAGTTTTAGGAGATTTAGTTATCAGAGATAATTGCTTACGTGGGTGGGGAAGAATCAAATCACGGAGATTCTCAAGTTCAACTCCCAGTGTTTAACCTTTCACATTCAAAAAGCATATAATCTACAACAATCATGCACCTATTAGAAAAAAATTGCTGCCCAAATCACAAGAACCAATTTTTTGACAATCTAGTTCTTCTCTCCTATTGAGAACATATGAAGTTCAACGCAGACAAAGCATTCATAAAGGAAACCAAAAAATTGCAAATGACAAATTGAAAATATCATTCAGGACGTCACTAGTCACAAAAATTATTTTGTTCGCCTATGTTCAAACATATCCGTATAACCACATATACACAACCATTATTAGTAGAAATCCCTAATATAGCCCCACAATCGAAGAAAAATGCTTAAACAGTCAAAGTCTCGAACTCCCTATAGAGAAGTGCTTGTATAGATGCATACACATCCGAAAAAAACAACATAGGGGACTTTTTCTCTTTTGTATTATCTGGGAAAAGGGGCTGTGGGAAGAAACATAGCGTCAAGTTGCAAAGATAAAGAATATAAGTACCTCACATCTAATACGAGATTCAGGACTTCGACGAACCATAGGACACCAATCTAATGCCCAAACAGACCCTCCGACGTACATTAGAAAGTCTTTGCTGCAATAAGATGGCAAAAACGAAGATAGTTCCCATATTTAATCCTGATTAATAGGAGCTATAAATAACACATCATATGGACGTAGGAGCAATCGCAAATAATGATATCAGAATATGATTAACCAGCAAAGTAAGAACGAAAAATTAATCTCCAGTTCAGTACCTTGACTTCAGATATGAGTTGCTGTCCTCACATTGTCCGACCTGCATCAGCATGCAAACCCCAAAAAGATGATAATATCATATACTAGAATATCTGCATTTAAACACAAGCTAAAGTTGAACGAAAACTTCGAAGAACAAAATGGAAAAAAGAAAACAGAGCTTCCACAATCGAGCAGTACCTTGGGAACAGTGGCTGAAGAAAACTGAGGCAAATTCACTTCACCAATCAAATCTTTATCGTAAGCAAACCTCACCATTCTCGGTTCATAGTTAAAATGTCTCCATTCCCTAATCCAAATTCATAAATTAACTAAAAAAGGAACAGAGCACACCATAAGAACTACTACAGAGCGACACAGCAATACAAGCAACTGACTTCAAGAAAGTGATCGAAGAAGACAGACGATAGAATTCTGCTTCTTCCAGAGGATCAGCCTCGGACTCGGCCATTCTACAGAGCCGAGAAATCGAGTCCATTGCTTTGAAATGGTTCTCAACCGAGTAATCGAACAATGAAACCCTAATTCCGGTTTCACTGCACCCTAACGGCTCTTCTCCGTCCATTTCACTTCTTTTTCTTCCTCTTCTTCTTCTTCTTTGTTAATGGAGAACAGTTAATTTGTCTCGGAGAATCGAACCCTAGACCTGAAGTTGATTTTGATTGCTCTGAACTTTAAGTGTATTTTTGGGCTTACGTACGAGGAAGGATATAGTAGAGATAACACCGTCCCATTGCCAAACTGTAAACTCTCCCAAAACGCAGCGATTTACCTATCTAATCTGGGTTCAATCTTACGTTATCATTACTCTGTTTTTACTCCGTCAATTTGTTTTTTATAGGTTATCATGAATTGATGTTCATAAAATAAAGAAACATGTAATCTGGTGCCTCTAAGTCTGGCCTGACTTCAAGCTGTTAACAAATCGAAGGCTGTACTTACTAATTAGTGCTTAAAACGGTCAGCTTGAAACCTTTGAACCATTCGTATGGTTATCGCAAGCCTTTTTTCTTTTTTATGTTATAATTAACCTAAAATTTTAAATATGTAGTATTTATCTCATGTGCATTTTGCCTAATTCTTTTGCTCCTATTAATAACAATTTTTTTTATGCGGTCATTTCAAAATATTCTCTTTATTAATTAGGAATAAAAAATATTATTGAATTTCTCTATATTTTGTGTATCGGTTAAATATACACAAAAAAATGTTATTGAATTTCTTATTGTTGTTTTTATAAAAAGAGAGTAATTCACTAAAACATATTTGTCTAGGATATGTTGCAATATCTTGTTTATGAAAATAAAAAAACCACATCAATTTTGTAGAAACAAGAAAGTAAAGTTTCTCTATATTTTTACAAGTTTTATTAGCCAATAAAATAACATATCCCTATTTTTATTTCTTCTCCCTCTTTTCTAAGCAAGCCCATCTTGAAACCTACTCCTCTCTTCTCTCTCGTCAGCTCTTTTTTCTTTTAGACTTTTGCCTCGGCATCGTGTAAGATTATTTTGGGTTAGTTACTCTTTTCCATAGACTATTGAATAATTTCCTAAAATTTCCCCTTTTTTGTTTGTGCAAAAAATGGTTGATTTTGAGTTGTTCAGAAGGTGAGTTTTTGAAAACTAATTTGGTATTTTTTAATTCATATGCAAATCTATTTATTGAATGAATTAATCTCTTTTTTTTGTTTTTTATGGTTAATTATCTTTCTCGTTCCTGTTATCTAACCATTTATGATTTTTTACGAGTGAGATGTTTATGAATATGAAATTATTGTTCGAGTAAAAAGTTAAGTTACATGCTTGGTTTAAATGGATCAATGAAAAATTATCTAATTAAGTGTTTAAGACAATGGTGAAAAAGGAATATATGGTAAATAGGTTGTAGCATAGATAAAATTGTATAAAGTTATCACATAAAATTTTAGAATGTCTTTCCTGCGTTCAATTTTCTCATCATATTTTCTCGGGAAATTTTGAAGGTTAAAAAGAAAATGTTTGATAATAAAGAGTAATAGGAAAAGTTAGTTTCCTCATAACTATCACTGTCATTTTTGTTTACCATTACATTACCTGCTAAATGGTGAAGATGTAGTGTTCTAGGCGTCTGTTTGGTTGAGCTTTTGGAGAGTAAATAAGTATTTTTTCTATTGCAAAGTTATTTTGAAAAAAAATAAGTGTCTAGTCGTAAAATCTAAAAGTACTTTTTTTAATAGAAATGACTTTTTTAGAAACTAAAATACAACTTTTTAAGAAGTTCAAATTTGGAGCTTTTAAAAAGAGTTCTTCTTAAAAAAGTTCTACTAATAAAAACTCTACAGATATAAACACATGTAAACAACACTAAGAGTCCTGAAGTGGCTGCATCTATAAGAACCTACAGCCCGCAACTCTTACGTAAACGTTATATGAAATCTAACAAGCATTACTTTTATGAATTCAGAAGGTACAAGTTGCAACGTAGTTCTTACCCCTTTGGGATTAGAACATGGTATCAAGTGGCAGTGACACCTATCAATAGCTGTCATGGTAAAATGCATAAATGCCCTTTTGCTCATAGTGGTGTTTAAAGCATTTGGAGATGCTTTTGATCGACATAAAAGATTGCTCCTTGGTTACTTGTCTCTTTAATGTTTCCATAACCCAGTTTCTAAACAACCCAACTCAATGGAAATGCCTGATAGGGATCGTCAACCATGTAGTACTATCGGGTATGGACTTTATCCTTTATATCTGGTAACTTTAGGAGATAAAAAGAAATTGATTCATTTTAATTAATGTTGAGACTTGAGACGTTTCAAATCCAATTACTCGTTTACTTGGAAACATGAGGTTAAACATAAATCTTCAACCACCATATTCCAACATTCTAACTAAAAATAGAAAAAAAAGAGATTTTCACGGTAGTTGTGTTTAATTCCATGTAAGATAGTTCATTATTTCCTTCTTTATGCAGGCGGCCTTCTTCCTTTTTCTTCTTTTATTTTTTTTTCCTTTCGGTGACCTTCTCTTTTGAATGTGAGCCATAGGTTGTTTAAAATAACTAAGAAATAAGATAATTGTGGTTTGAAATACTACTCCTCCATGAAAAATGTTTATTTGATTGTTTAAAAATTCATTTTGGAATTTAGTATTTTGATTAAAAATATTTGGACTGAGCTTGCATTTTAATTGAGAAAAAAGAAATGAGAATTCATTATATTATTATGTGATAAAAAATTTATATATCACAAAATGCATTTTATAGAAACTTCTTAAAATTTTAATAAACAATATATTATTTGACGTGAGTGGTTCAGCACTTCCATCTCTTAATCAGAAATCTCGAGTTTGAGTCCTGAGAATGGAGAAATTTGTTTGGCCAGCACTTTATCCCTTACGAGCAGACCTGGTGAGAGCGAGGATTAGTCTAGATGTGGATGGTTTAAAGGCACCTTCCTATAGTTGGGACCCTCCTAGAACACCTCGTGGGACAACAAAAAAAAAAAAGAAAGTCTAATTCTAATTTGATTTTTATTCTAATTTTATTTGTTGTTAACTTTTTCTTTTGGTATATTAGTATAATAAGAGTGATAAAATCTTGATACGTGGAGTTGCAATATGACTCCTTTAGCTGAATGAATTAAACTCAAAATTTATTTGCCATATTGTGAACATGAAGTGTTTTGAAATATTTATTTGCCATATTGTGAACATGAAGTGTTTTGAAATATCTTCTTCACTAACAATCAAACTTATTAGTTTACTTGTTTTCTAGTGGTGAAACTCTAATTATCCTAATGTTAAGCATAGCTAAAATAAATGAAATGCATAAGTGTAAAACTTCAGGAGAAGATTAAAAGATTTCCTCTTAGTCACTTTGTACATTTCTGAAATAGAAGTGGATTCCAAAAAGATCCTATTATCCTTTGTTTACTCTCTATAATTTAGTTCACGCACTTAATATGTCTATCTGGAGAAGCATATTGAATCTTCAATTGATATGAAGGTGACATTGTTTCCCCCATTTGCTTTCTTATTTCTTTATGCAACAATTAACTTTCATTTAATTTCTCACTTCAACTCTTCTATTATTTGCTTGCACTTTTATGCATTTATATTAGACTATGATTGTCTCATGATTATTTTGAACCATGTTTATCATTTAATACTTTATAGAAATTGTTGAGATTGATGTCTCTTATATGTAATTACATTTAGTGACAGAAGCTTTGAACAATATGAATGATTATAATGACAATACATAAATAAATGAAAATGATAAGGTGTGGAACGATACCACAAGGATGTATTTAATCTTATTGATGGTTGAGGAAGCAAAAAAGGAAACCCAAACGAGTACTACCTTTTCCAAATTTGGTTAGAAGAATAATAAGGTAGGTCTTCAAATGAAATTCAATAAGGAGCATACCGATATTCAATTAAAGAATAAGTATAATGGATTAAAGGCCGGATTAAAGAATTTAAAGAACTTACTCAAACAAATAGGAATAATTTATAACTTCTTTATCGGTGAAAATGCTACAAATGAATGTTAGGAAAACCTATTTAAGGTAAAATAGGTCTTTGTTTTATTAATATAGCATATTATATAATATTCATTCTTATGTTTCCTTTTCATCATTATAGGTGCATAAAATGACTCATAGATTCAAGAAAAAAGAATGTAAGGAGTTTCCAGACTTGTGTCATATTTTTAGAGGTACTATTGCTATTGGTTTACATGCGCATCTATCAATTAAATCTC
>JAOSBN010000004.1:33585926-33601036 GCA_027563595.1 Erythroxylum suave | reverse complement strand
ATTAGCTTATCCATTGCAATTAACTTGCATATCTTCCTTTATTTTTCTAAAAAATGTTATCTCCCTTTATATGACCTATTTGGATGGTCCCAAAGATAAGTTGAAGAAAGATAATTCTAACGAAAAAAACATATATAGTTGACCAGGGCCATTCTCCACCCTTTTATAATGCAATTCTAGTTTCATCTCAGAAATTTTGGCCTTGATGCAAGTCATGATATAGTTTTAAGTAGTCTCTCCTAATTATATCCTATAGTTTAGTATACTGCCTTAGCTTTTAAACCTGAAAATGATGCACTGCCTGTCTATAGGTGACTCTTTCTTTCTGGGGCAATACTTAGTATGATAGGATGAAAATATTAAGAATATCCACGAATTCTGATATAATTTTACATTTTACACTTTAGGTAGTCTTTTCCGTTCGAAATAAGTATTCATATCTTAAAATAAATAATAACTACTATAAACATTTAACACCAAATTGTTGGATCAGTTGGTACGAATTGGATGTCTATTTGTGTACTTTAAAATGGTTGTTCACTCTGCCTGAATTATGAGTCAGGGAAAAGAATAAGCGAGTTCCTTGCATTGATGAGTGGAACTAGATATGCTCAGCCGCTCAAAACAAAAAAAAATCTAAAAATTGTGGCACGTGTCTATTAACTCTTTCTTATCTGCCTAAGTTGTATAATAGCGTTTTAATCGAATAAATAATTGCTAATGACATTTACTATTACAAAATTAGACCACTGATGACGTTAGTAATGATCCACATACAGTAACGGCTTTACACCATTGACCATTGTTTCCTTTTCTTTACCCCCCGAGAACATATTTAATATAAAGGGTGGAATAAAGTCCTATACCTTTTTTTTATTTTCAGTAAAAATAAATTTAAGATAATTAAGTGGAAAATGTTAGTTACGTTTAATTAATAAAAGACGACAAAAAAAGTTAAAAATACTTATTTAGTTATCGAAGTATTACTAAGCGTGTGATTACTTTTTAACCAGTCAAGTTTTTCCTGTACTTAGAATACTGGTTCTGGAACACAACAAACGGAAAAATATAGGGCAGGATGGAAGAAGCAGAAATAAGACCCTAAAAGCGTCCCAATTAAGTATTGGAAAGTTTAACTCTTTAACTAATAATATCTTTAATGCAGGGTTCTTATCCAACGTGCGGAAACATAAAAGTTAACCCTTTTTTTCCCTAAATTAATTGCTAAAAAAGAAGAGTACACAAGTGCTAGCGGCAATGATTGCTCGGAAAATGAGTTTTGTCCTTGGAATATTAAGTCATTGTACCTAAGCTTTAGTACTTTTTACGGCTTTTCAGTTATTAAAGATAAGAGTACTATGAAGCTCTTCTTTCAATATTACAATGAAATTTTCTTAAATTAAAGTTATAACTAAAATTCTATAACTGAAATAAGTTTGTTTTTTCCTTTAACTTAAATACAATTTTAATTTTAATTTTAATTAAATTTAAGTTTTGTTTCTAAATTTTTTTTTTTTTTTTGGTTCTGCGTGCGTTAAAACTGTTGGCGTTAAGACGTCAGAGTTGTTATAGATGCCATACGTTAAAGTCCCTTGGATTTTTTATGAGGTTCATCTGTTGAGAGTAATGTGTCTTTTTAACGCATTCAAACGTATTTTAAGACAAAAATATATAACATGAATGTGGTATAATTGGAGATTTGTCAATCAATAATGAGATCCTGAGTGGATGTCCACTCATGTTTATGCGATTTGAATGGATGAAAAATTTTGACTTTCTTCAGTCTCCATCACAATGACGCCAATCAGGCATACCATTCCCTGAGATTGCAATAATTTGTATTGACCATGTCGTAATGTTTCCTTTCCACACGTGACAACATATCTATATCACTCAGAGACGTGCGATACTTGTGAAGTACAAGAACGATGGCAATCGGGTCTGCACATTTATACAGGACAAAAGGGGGCCAATCAATAGCCCGTGAAAGCGATGTCCTTCCCTTTACAGAGACGTTTGGAACTGCACACCAAATCCCCTGTTTTCAAAATGGTGTTTTAATTTTTATAAGTTAATTTTATTCACATGTATATGTGATTTCACATAAATATGTACACGAAATTAATTGATATATGATAAGTAACAGAGCAATCTAGTCCGTTGAAACTGAGCTATGGCCTCTGGAAGTGCTTTGGTGGGAACTCCACGTGTTAAATTGCTGATGAATAAACCTTGATATCTCCTGTTTTCATAATGACAAGATCCAAGCAGATAATGTCAGAGGGAGAGAAGAGAAGGTTTATACCCTAGCTGGATAAGGTCTTCCCGAATTCTGATATTTCTAGTTCCTCCAAAGCTGGAAGTGGAAATGGCTTCTTACTATTATTTCCCAATCGCACAAGCCACTTAACGAGATCCTTACTTTATCGTCGAGCAGTAAAACCCAATCTCGTCTGAAATAGTTTCTGCCGCTCAAGATTTTCAATTGAGCATTCCTTAGTTGAACGTGATAGGAATTTTTTAATTTTCTTTTAAAAATTTTTCATTTTTAAAATTTTAGAAATTTTTTAATTTTCAATTTTTTAATGGCAAAATGCACTGGTCATCAATATAATATATCAACTCAATTTTTAAACCTAATTTAAATTAAATTAAATTAAAATTAATAAGTAAATCTATAAGGAGTCATTTGGTTCCACTTCTTTTTTTAATGTAGTTTTTAGTTTTTAGTTTTTAGTTTTAGTTTTAGTTTTAGTTTTCTATTTTACTTTGGTCATCAATATAATATATCAACTCAATTTTTAAACCTAATTTAAATTAAATTAAAATTGAAATTAATAAGTAAATATATAAGGGATCATTTGGTTCAATTTCTTTTTTTATTATAGTTTTTAGTTTTAGTTTTCTATTTTTAGTTTCTGTTTTTTAATTAAAAAACAAAAACCTATTTAATTGAGATTTATAATATAAAAACTAAAAACAAATACCTATGGGTGAGATATGTAATAAAAACCTAAAAATAAAAAGTTTTATAACCCTTTTCTATTTTTATAATTATAGTGTTATGTTAATTATTTTAATATAATATATTGTGTTTTGAAATTAATTAGAAATAAAATATATGCATATTTATATGATAAAAAATTTGCTATTTAATTATATATAATAAAATTAAAACTTAGACACAATTGGATAATTCAAATCACTCGCTCTTACCATATCAATCACACGTTCCCTTCTTGATTAATTGCATATGTTGGATTGAAGAAAAAACGCATGGCACACCCACTGGGTATATCAATGTTAAGTTATTAGTTATATAATTTGTTCATATAATATCAAATATGAACAAATTAGATTTTATTTATACATTTACTTATTAATTTAAATTTAATTTAATTTAAATTAGGCTTAAATTTTGAGTTAATTTATTATATTGATGACCAATGTATTTTGTCATTAACATGTGAGTTAAATTTTTTTGCAACAAACAGTTGATTAACATATCCGAGAGCGAAAAATGACTAAATCGGGTTAGATTAGTCGCGTAGAATGTCAAATACAGGGGTATGTTCATCATTGGAGGCTGAATTGAGGAGCGTTACAGAGGGCCTTAAGTTGGTCTGGAGCTTTGGGTACTGGAAAATCTTATTGGAAATGGACTCATTAGAGGTCATTAATATTCTTTTTTCTTCTGTTCGACTACTGACTAAGGATTTTGTTTTGATGCAGGGCATATGTACGATGCTAGAGAGCAATTGGACCGTGAATTTTCAACACATCTATGGAGAGGGGAATCAAAGCTGCCGATATTCTAACTATCTTAACAATGCGAGTATACACCGGATTGCAATTTCTCACAAAACCTTCAACAGACTCAATTTTTATTCAACTTAACGATAAGCTAGGAATTATGTATCGACAGAGCATAAGATACCTTTGATTTTGATTTGGTAACCTTTGATTTTGATTTGGTTTCGGAGTTTTTTCTTTTTTTATTTTCCTTTCTTTCCTTTGTATGAAAAAAAAAAGTCAAATACAATTTTGTGTCAAATATTATAACTTTGTGTTCTGACTGTTTCAATGCCACGCGTAGCGAACATATAATGATCACTGAAGTCCGGCACGAAAAAGTTAAAAGTAGATAGGAACAGACTGACGAATCTATATCTGCCGTTTTTGTATTATCTGCTGTTTGTTTCCCCGGGCTTTCTGAAAAGTATCCCATTCTCAGCTTTCGGGAGAGGCTGCTGTACTGCGACAGGATATGGTGACGAATTGACGCCACAGAAAATTGTTTAGACGATAAGGCATTCCTGATATTGATGGATTGGAATTTGTAGCACTAGAAGGCTTGTTGTTCTTGTCATGATCTAACTATATGCAGGCATTTGTTTCCGAAAAAGGATAATTGATCTTGGTGAAGGCTCCACGTGAATATTATAGACATCCAACGTGTAGGGATGGACCAAGTACGTGCAATTCTGTGACGTACATTATTGGAGATATGTTGTTGCATATACAGCCATTTCAAACCAGTAAGTTTTTAATAAACCTATCTGTAATAATAAGCTCAAATTCGAGCAAAAAAGAAAGGGAAACCGGAAATTTAGAAAAATGAAATGATAAAGCTGAAGCAAAAAGTAAACTGATACTGTTTTCCTTCACCAAATAAAGAAAGTACACCTGGGTCTCCCATCTTTGATGTAAACTTTTGAGGTTTTGAAATAGTTGCCTTTCCCTATTGCCCCCATTAGAATTTGTATATTGCCTCATCTTCTCAAGCGCATTGTCGTGTTAGGGAAAAGGAACATATTCTGATCACTTGGGACAGAAAATCAACCTAATTTGGAAAACACAGAAATTGGATAATAAAACATGGTTTTTGTTAGTTTCAGGATCTAAAAACGAAAATTTTATTAAAATCATTAGATGAATATTTTATATCATGTATATGATTTATGTTTTGAATTTTATCTAAATTTCAATTTAAAAATTATAAAATATAAACATGTTTCATTATAATATATTTTCAAATTAAAAAGAACATATAGGGTCTAAAATTTTAGCTCATCATAGATCGCAACAAGAGAGTTGCTTCTTTTAATGTTGTAGCTAAGACTGCTCTTGTTGCGGTCAGCAATGAACAACAAAATTTGTTTGGAAGGTACTGCTCAATAGATTCTTAATCACTTGCCCGATGGTTACCACTCACAGATTCTTGATCACTTACTCCATGGTTAACTAACATTAATTAGAACTTAAATTGGAATCTTTGGACTTTCCAATCTATCAAGAAAGCTAATATTCATGGGGACTGCCATAAGTGGACAAGTTCTTTATCTCAAAACTAAGAATCTAACAGTTATTTAGTCTAAACGTTTAGTCCTTCGGCAGACAAGATATTCCATCAGAAAATATTTGATTATTTAGTAATTGCTTTTGTTTTTTGCATGGTGGTTGCTTTTAGATGTTCAACTTATCGATAATTTTCAAGCGATGAACGTAAGAGAATATTGTCATGTGGTGTCAATCTTGAGATGAAATAAAACTTCAATGAAACGACCATCCTTATCAATTTAATTCAAAATCTTATGAGAAAATTCTATTATTGGATCTTTAAAAAAGTTAGGTAAAAAGTGTATTTTTAATTCCGAAATATTTATTAAATATTAATGTTCTAGAATGTTAAAAATAAATTCTAACATTTACAAAATTTAGACTCTAAATAAATAAAAATTGTTGAAGTCATTTGCAAATCAATCTAAACAAAACAAATTCATGGAGACATTCTCTCTATTTTCTAGGAGGAACATCATTGAATGTAACCATCATGCACGGAATGGTTGGGGTGGGAACAACATGAATAGAAGGAATAATTAGCTGAGGCTCTCTGAAAATTGAGTGACTTTTTACACGCTTCTTTAATAGAGGATCACATTTAATCATGTTTTTGAAAAATAGTTATTGATCACATAGCTTATCAAGAGAAGCTAAGGCAAGTCAATAGATTTCTCCGAGAGACATATCTTTTGCATCTTTTCGAAGTGTAGCGATGATAATTTATAAATCAGGTTGTAATTCTTCTAGAAGAGAGAAAATAAAAGTATAACGGAGAGTAATATAGTTGAATCCAATGAGGAGACAATAACATTCCGTCATATGCTGAAAATACTTTTGCAAATCTCTTCTATCTATAGAACAACGCTTCAGTTTAAAATATTCTTAAATTTTATATAAATTATATCTTTGTATATTATATGTCACTTCAACCATATCAATTATAAAACATGTATTTTTAATTTTAAAATATTTATTAAACACTAATGTTTTAGAATGTTTAAATAAATTCTAACATTTACAAAACGTTTAATTTAAACTCTAAATAAATACAAATTATATCTATGCATATTGTATGTCACATAAATAATGTTATAGTATAATAATTTTAATTAAAATTAATAACTTAATTTAACTTAAATAATATAGCTTATCCTTAATTAATTTAATTTTATAAAACTTTAATCACGCTCAATTTTCCAAATTCACTGAAGTGATTCATGCTATCTAAAACTCAAAAAAGCCTAGCCGCAATATTTTTTCTCAAAGACTTCATCTTTCTCTTTGTTCATTATTTATCCTAATTATGTTATGAGAGCTGTAGAGGCTTTGAGCTTGTTGTCGCAAACCTCTATTCTTTTTGGGCTTCCTGGAAAAGTGATTTCTTACTCAAAAACTTCAACTTTCTCTTTACCCACGCCTCCAAAGTCCAAACACCTTTATAAATTGTAAGTTCTTCTATCATTGAATGATACTATATACGTGTTTTTGCGTCTATTCCAATTTAAGATTTATGGCGATTGAGAGCATTTGAAAGAAAAACCATTACTGAAATCGATACATTGATCGTTACTAAAATGGATACACTATTGTTGCTGTTCAATTCAGAAGACGAGAGCAACATTGATTAAAATAACAAGATTCAATCAAAGAGATTGGTAACTCATCATCAATAATTCTTTAATAGATCCATCAGATTAAATTATAATAGGGCGTCCAAAATATAACGTAAATTGATCTAAAAAAATCTTGTATTTAAATCAGTATTGCCTAAATTTATAATCAAATCAATTCAAGGATGCCTGTCCAATACATGCAGTCTCAAATTTAAAATGAGATGCCTCATAAAATTGTTAATTGTTTCTATCACTTCTGGTAGAATCTGCTATCTTTTTTCAGAAACTGAATTAAACCATGCTACCTCTCAACTTTTCGTGTTTTTTTTTTTTGTATAGAAATCATGATACCACTCAACTTGTTAAGTAAACAGTGTCCCTTTCATATCACTACCATGCATTAGATAATTCTTTAGGTAAGAAATCAACAACTACGCACTATCTGGTCACATCTTCACATGAAAGTGATTTTGAAGTTTTCTTCATCATGGTTTAAAGATAAAATAAAGGCAAATTTAATTATTTCCAAATTATTAAAATAAAGGAACCAATATAAGCTCAATTCGTCCTAAATGTCTTAAAAAGGTATGAGAAATAAGTCAAATAACACTAAACCAATGAGAAATAACACTAAACCAAATGCAGGAAAATAAACTAAGCGGCTTGTAACTGTATGTGTATGCTAACTCGAGGGCAGGAAAAAGACGCGTGATAATAGTTAAAATCTCACGTCCTTGTCTCGTTTAAAGCACACTGGCTGATGATTTAGATTTTTCGAGTTGGAAGACAAATTGGTAACGAGACAAAACTTATCAAATTAAGAGAATTAAGAAAATGTTGTGACGTGGGACAAAACTTTCTATCAATTGAGTACGTTGGTATTCGTGCGATCATATCCATGTCTCAACCGAGATGTTCCTGAGTAATTTTCCATCACCTTCCACTCCAACTAACATTCAGTTTCCGTCAGGTAACTGACAACGCATATTTCGTAAGAACACGATCGAAAAGGAAAGAAACAAAGAAGGATTTGATCAACAAAGTCATAATTCACACGTGATGAGTGACTATTCAGGCAAATCCATCTCCTAAAATTAATCTACAAGTTTGCTGGCCACATAACTTTGTCAATTTTCTGTACTAGAAATGTTGTATACTAGTCCTTTGGCATTATGTCTGAATCACGTGCTTCTTTTTGGTAGTTATAAAGTAAATTCATAAACACCACGTCCTTTATAAAGGAAACGTTTCCTCGCACGACTTTCAAATTAACGATGGACCTCTTATAAATGTTTAATTTACTTATAGTTCATATGCAAATTTACAATTTTAAGTCGGACGAAGTTTACATAGAAATGTTTAATATGCTTATAGCTTGCCAAGACTTGACAATCTTGACAAGTTTGCGGAACTCTAATAAATGGCATCAGAGCTTTGGATGAGTGATCAAGTATGACTGCACAACTGGACTGGGCTTAAAATGATTAACCAATTTCAACAAATGCTTCCATCTGTGTGCTACCTTGGATTCCGCCATTCTAGACATGGATTTGTTTTTATTTTTTAATCGTAATGAACCTTTTTTGGCACAGCTGGACTGGGCTTAAAATGATTAACTATTATCATTATCACCCAGTTCGAAATCTCGCAATGAAGCGAGATTTGGAAAGGTCTTATAGTACGTAATCTTACCCTTACATAATAGAGAGGTTGTTTTCGGTGGACTCACATGCATATGAGATAATATATGAATGATGCAGATTACAGAAATAAAACTATTGTGCTGGTCAAAAGATTAAAAAACTTTAAAAAAACTATGTAAATGTGGCAAGAAGATTTTAGAAACGAAATAGATAAATAAAAATGTGATAAAATAACTAGATATATAATAAATAAATAAATAAGTAGGATAAAGTAATAATAAATAAGTACAATAAAATAATGCCTCTTACGGAAAAGCTACCAAACTTCATTAAAGAAGATACAAGTTTAAAAGACAAAATTAGTAAAAAAAAAAGTAGGATAAAAATAGCTGACGTGCTGTAAAATTTTACCTATACCTGATATGTTGCAAAGCTTTTTTTTCAACACGTCTTGAGATGTAACTGTCATCCTTGAGTATGGATCCTAATTTGCTCTATAGCATTCTAATTGTATTGGGTGTCCCTCAAAGGGACAACCGGTAGTAGTTGTATCATAATATCTTAAGGCTAATTTCCTACTTTAAGCTTAAAATGATTAACCAATTTCAATAAATGCTTCCATCTATGTGCTACCATGGATTCCGCCATTCCAGACATGGATTTGTTTTTACTTTTTAATTGTAATGAACCTTTTTTTTTTAATGTTTTCCAGTTGCAACATAGTTTTATCTCAAAGCCTTTTAACTCATTTGAGCAAATAGGAAATTAGTAAGCAAAAGCAAGAGACCAACTTATCTTATTTCGTCTTTAGCTCTAAACAAACCCAAGCCGTGAGACGACCAAATGAAGAAAGGATGACAATGAAACAAATGATTAATACAAGATACGTAAGATGAAGATACCGACGCTCATATAAACAAAGGATTCCTAATGAACATTAACCACAAGTTGATAAAGGTTGGATTTTAAAGCTGAATAAACAGCCTGCCAACCCTCGTGTGTAGGGTGGGCTGAATCCCAGAAGAATGCTGATCTAGGATGCTCACAGACTGTGTATAGTTTTGTTCCATTAGCACCTAAACTACCACATGTAGAATCTGCGTTTACACCAGCACAACATGGCTTTAATGGATTCTCAAACTCTGAACTTCCTGTACAGCCAAAGCAACAAAAAAAGCGATGCACACGTTAAATTTGGTAGACAATGTCAAAGACATTAAAATTTTAAAATTTTAAGGAACACATGTGATTGCCTGGATGATCTTCTTTGTTCTCTAAAATGGTCAGGAACGCTGAATAAAGATCGACCACGACAATGGTAGCATTGCATCTCAATTTGGCAACCGCTTGCTGGAGCAATTGGTTGTGGACGCCCACAAGTATGTTCTGTGTATCATTGCATTGCCTGAATGATGATAGAACGGTGCTGCTGGGAAGACAACCCAGTGGTTGTAAACCAGTCACAGCTATCCTCTTCACTCCCAGATCATTTATGCGTTTCAAGTTCAAGGCAATTTGGTTTACCACTTGCGGAATAAATTCTTGCAGAGCCTATATTATCATGGCAATGATAATATTATAAGGATCCAAATCCTGATATCCATATAATACTGCCCAACAAACTATCAATTAATACTAATAGCTAAAGCATGTAAAAGGATTTGTTTTCATATTTGTATAGTGTCTAAAGCTCTTATTATTTCTGGTGAAGAAGTGCTTAGGTTGACAGAGATTGATATCGCATGACAGCACAATAATTTTGGTTACAACAATTGGTAATATATTAGGAGTAAATACCGTTATAAGCTTTGAGACAAATAAGAGATATGTTGTTACTTCACACCTAAACAAATCAATCGAGTTTGATTCAATTTGATACGTTTTTTTATTTTCACTTAATAATTTGATTTATTAAGTTGCGTATTCGCTTCATCAACTATGGATTGATGCGAGTCCAGCAACTAAAATTGTGTAACCCTTACTTGAAAACTTCCATAACCTGTGTATAAAGCATGAATCACAGCCCTATTAAGACCACGATATTTTGGGAACGAAATAAAATAAAAACGATAGCAACTTACAAGACGAAAAGGGTACGTGAAACTTACTTGAATAGAGCTATTTCGAGCGATGAAGGCAGAATAATCATTGCCAGCAACTGAGACGAGAGCTACAGAGCCCTCTATGTCCATAGAACTGTAGATTTTGTGATTGATCATATCTTGAAAGTAATCAATCTGGGTAGTCATGTTTGGATATGGAACAAGTGTATCAAACACTCCTGAGCCACCATATGCAAAGTTTACTCCATACTTCAATCGTTTCACCCCCAAATTTCTCCATCTATATGCAATGGGAGACTTAATTCCAAAAAACCTAGCTGCATACGTAATCACCAGTTGTCATTTGCAATTGAATAATAATAAATGCATTATGAGATATACTATTGCGCTCAGGCGAATGCAATGGCTATCGAAAAGGGCAAAACAGAAGAGGACAAAATAAGGTTGTTGATTAGCTGGAGTAGTTCATTTTAATTAGTCAGTACATATAAAATACAAAGCTGCTTTTTAAATTGACGAGACACATGGTTGGGTCGTCAGTTTCACTTTAAAAGTGGAATGTTTGTTTGTCATTGGCACAGTTAATTTATATTTTCATGTGCATAGCAATTATAACAAATAGTGAAAATATGAACTGCACGGGTATCCGGAGTAAAGTGGATCTACAGCCTTCATCATTGCGGCTCTGATAAACTTACAGAAGGACAACAGGAAAAGGAAATTCTGATAAAAAACATATATTAAAACAGTAAAGAATGAGCTAAAGAAGTAAAGATCGATATGCATGAGACAGCTGGTAGTGGGTAAAGGAGTAGTTTGTGTGCAACGGAATATATTATCGAAACTAAGGGGAAAAAAGGAATGAACAGAAACGCAAAAAGGCTTCATGTCATCTAGAGAAAGTAAGAACATAAGGGGCAAGTTAATATAAAAATGAAAGAGTTAAACCAATAATGCGGAAATGTTCAGGCAAAGTGTACAGCGTCCCGCAGAAGTAATTATCACTTGAGAAAAAGTTGACAAGCCTAGACTGAAATGGAACCCACCGGCACCCACAAGACATACATAACAAAGACCTGTTTTTTAAAAAGAAGTAAAAGCAAAGCAAAGTCCATTATATCCTATGTGCTGGCCTTATTAAAAGTTCTTCCGAGAAAAGAAAAAAAAAGACACAGTAAAGGAACAAGGGAACGTGTCATTGCAGAGGGAAAAATTGGACACACGTACCAAGATAATCGGTCAAAACAAGGCCGTCGGAGTAACGGCCGGCTGGTTTTCCTGGAAATGTGATTCCATAGGGTTCTTTCCACGACCTGCCGTTGGATTTTCGGTTGTTGCCTGTGTCAACGTACGAGTCTCCAAAGACAAAGAGCTTGCTTGGTTTGAACTTGAAGAGATGCCTATGTTCATGGTGGCGGCGGCGGCGATGAGACGATGACCCATCAACCCCAGCACTCGCTGCAAAGGAAACAGAGTTTATTCAGGAGACACATGCAGAATTAAAAACCTTAATCAATTAGCATATAATAAGAAATAGTACTTTGAGAAAATAAACGTAGAAGATTGAAATCTGAAATTAACCTGAGAGAAGGAAAAGGAGAGAGTAGCAGAAGAAAGTTAAGAGGAGCTTTTGCTTGGCGTCCATAGTAAACTAATAATAGGAGATTTCAAGTTTGTAAGCCAAGGGGGAAAAAAGAATAAGCTTGCTACAAGGCCTGCTTGATCATAAATGAAAAAGAGCTGTCATTATATAGATGGAAGGGACTCGGGAGCAGGTGTCAGTATTGTATTATTGTTCATTGACTACCAAAATCCTTGATTTATTAAAATAAATCAAGTTATTTTAATTGACAAGTTATTCATAATTTTCATTTTTGAACGGTTAGCAATTGCATCATTAATTAATATCAAAATCAATTATGTTGGCGCACTACTAGAATCAACCCTTTAAATCACATTCTATAAATATAATCTTTTAAAATTTTAATTATCCATCCAATTCTTAATCAATTTGGGAAACCATATATATTAGAGAAAAACTAAAGGTTCAACTGGCAGCAAATTTTTCTACCTTTTTTGGTGCAATTTTTTTTAAAATTTTTTCATGCGAAAGTCAAAAGTCAACAAGATTGTAATATATAAGATTTTTCGTTTTACAATAATTAGAGGAGGGACATAAATTATATACAGCCTCCTTTTGCATTTCTACAGAAAATCTGGACATGAAAAATACTAAAATTAGATTTAAAATGATACAATAATAACAACACTAAATATAAATTTCGCTAATATTTAAAATCTGAAAATATCTAATAGCACATAATATTAGCCCTAACTAATAAAAATGTCTAATAGTATGTAGTCTTACTCCTAAAGTGATAAATATCACTAATATTTTCTCTAATTATATACTAAAAAAGAAAAAAAGATCTACGAACATCTAACGGTGTATGTTGACCGCAAATCATTCCATCATGTTAGATTTTTCAAGGAACTCATGTAGATGTCAATGTGAAAGTAGCTAAGATTGATTATTTTGTAGGAAGGTTTGCTTTTAAGTTTTAAGAGTTAATTATGCGATGCGTTGTTTCTTGAACGGAAGAAGCTAAGATTGATTACATTATTATAACAAGGTTGCTTTTTAGAATTTATTAGTTATGGCCACCTAAACCAAGGCATGAAGTGTGAATTATTGGTAAAGTTGATGTGAACTTGACGATGTCTACTGTTATAAGCTGTGTGCTTGAACAGATTAGGAGAAGCACTATTGAAGGTCACAAGCATCCCTAATTGGCCTTCAACTTTTCGTTTCGTTGGCCGCAATTTGACTTGGTACTTTGCATTGACATGTGCATATTCCATTCACGCGTACATACACTTTCCCATTCCTTTTCTTATTTTTTTAACAGTTAATGTCAATATTCTAAAAACTGGACCAAATATCTCACCGATCAAAGAAAAATTTAAGGTTTAGAGATTCATCTTGTAGTGAACCGCTATAAATCTAGTATATAATAAATAAGAAGTAAAATTTATAAGAATAAGTAAAAATAAAATATTTTATTGAAATAAAAATACACCAATGTTCTCCAACCATAAGAGTGAACAAAATTGGTTACCACTGACAAAATTTTAACAAAACACAAACCTAAGCTATCGTCGAATTAAACTTTACTCCAATGGAACAACTTATCAAGAAACACAAATGGACCAACAGTAGAATGGATATACAAAAACCAACAGATATTACTCATTATTAAACTTTGCTCTACTAATTGCTCCACTTCGAATAGCTTAGCTTAACTAAAATTTTGATGTTCATATCAACAAATAGAGTTCTAAATCAAAATATATATAACCCAAATATTAAAATCAGAAATTGATATGAAATAGAGTTCTAAATATATTACAAAAATTGATATGAAATAGATTTATAAATATTACAAAAAACTTAAACCAACTGTTAATGTATTTCTATTTGTTACAGAAAACAGATTGATTAATATTACTCCTTATCTGTTAACCTTGAATAACACAGAATATGAACTCTATATAAACTTGACTTCAAGAATCAACATTTCAATCCAAAACCATTACATTGAACTAATCATGCAAGAAAACAACTTCACATAGGCATAACATCAAACACATAAAATACTACTCCATCAACCTCAAAGATCTGACCTTTTTTACTTTATCAACTCAAACCCATCTGCAGCTTCTTTCTCAGTAACTTCCTTAGCAACATCAAGCTACCCATCAAACAAAATGTCCCACTTTCCCTCCCACTTTATGAAAAACCATTAGATTGAACTAATCTATGCGAGAAAACAACTTCACAAAGGCATAACATCAAACACATAAAGTACTACTCCATCAAGCCTCAAAGATCCAACGTTTTTCGCTATATCAACTCAAACTCATCTGCAGCTTCTTTCTCAGTAGCTTCCTTAGCAACATCAAGCTCCTCATCAAACAAAATGTCCCACTTCCCCTCCCAGTTTATGAAAACCATTACATTGAACTAATCCATGCGAGAAAACAACTTCATAGAGGCATAACATCAAACACGTAAAATACTACTCCATTAAGCCTCAAAGATCCGACCTTTTTCACTATATCACGCATTAATGGCCTCGCCGGTGGTCAAGCAAGTCGTGGCAGCGACCAAAGGAAATATATTAGCAAAGTTGGACACGCCGAACCCGATGCCACTGTAACATCCCACCCCCTACAGGAAGGGTAGAATAATAATTTGGCATATGATGAGAGTGATTGGGCTTAATTAGGATTGTTCATGCATACTGGTATTGGTAGATAGTGGAATTGTTACACATGAAAACTAACTGTACATGCATTCATGATATTTTTCGGTATTTGTGCCTAATGAAATTTTGTTGTGGATAACGTGGTAATTGAGTTTGAAAAAGTCATTTGAGTGATTCTTT
>JAOSBN010000004.1:33582006-33585826 GCA_027563595.1 Erythroxylum suave | reverse complement strand
CCGAGGTCTTCAACGTCGATGTTGAGGGAGCGGAGGTGGGAGACTAAGGTGTCTTTGAGGTCGCAGCCGAAGGAGTCAACATTGGTGATGATTTTGACGGGATATGGCACAGGAGAAGCAACGGAGACGGCCATCGTCGAAGGTTGTTTTGGAAAATGAATAGACTTTTTCATCCTCTGTTTCTCTAGTGAATGATTTGGAGTTTTTAAGGATGAAGGTAGAAATTGAACCAGATCTATAGGAAGTACAGTGACATAACGGTTGGATCGGTTCTAAAAAAACCGGTCGATTCGTTGATAAATCGGCTGATTTTTATATATAAGAATTATTAGGTAAAATTGAACCGGATCACTAACCGGTTCAAACTTTTTTCAGTTGGACCGATCGGTCTAGTTTGGTTTTTAAAACCTTGGTTAATGTTCTTCTTTGTTTTAGTTAATACGTTGTTGATAATAAATTGAAGGATTAGGAATACAATGTAATAAGGTCTGAATTTCTCTAGCTTCACTCAAACATTGGCTCATACTAAAACAAAAAGTGTTTAAGTAAATCAACAATTTATATACTTCAACAAATTTGCAGTTTGAGCTATTTTCTTGGTAGAGTACTAAAAAATCTAAAACTTTCCTGTGTCCTTTTAATAGTTGTCCAAAATTTTAAATACTTTAATTGCGCTACCACTATTTTCACTTACAAACAAACAGAAAATATTATTTTGATATTGCATGTGGAAATTATTTAAGCCATATATACATTAATTATAATAATATTAATTATAAATATAAAATATTAGAAATGGTAAGTTTAATGAAAGACAAAAACATATATGAAAAGAGTGACTACTCGATATCTTCTGACATATACAAATCATGTGTAATTGTTTGTAAGTATTTTCGATTTGTAATGTTGTAGCAAAAAGATACATGTATTATTCCAAACCTCAAATTTAATAGTAACATAGAATATTAGAAATGCCAAGAAAGAGAAGTTTTAGAAAAGATATAATGGACATGTATGTTGTATGTTTACAAATGAAACATACATTACTCTTAAATAGATGTATAAAGATATAATTTGAGTTAGATTAGTATAAGATAATTCACCCTCTCTCATTCAATAGAAATTTAAGACTGATAATTATTGTGTTCTTATTCAATTGCTTGATAGTCATATATGCACCACCACTTTATCCGTAAATCTCTATACTCTTTTGTATCTTTATTGCATTTATTTTTAGAAAATTAAAGAAATAATATATTTCCAAAATAGAAACAAAGTTTTACAAGTTATCTAAATACATATGTAGGTTAAGTTGACAACTTGTGCACCACTAAAGGAAATAATCTCCAGAGATTAATAGATAAGTCACAACACTTACACTAGTACCAATTGATCAGTGTAAAGGAAGGAAAACACCAAATTTTGGTAGCTTCCACAGTGTCTTGAGTTTACAATTGATCCTGTATTTTCCAGTAGTCATATTTACCTTGAAGGATTATAGGATGAGATGTTTTAGTCTTTGTACTAAACCGGTCCTATATAAGGAGCCTAAGTTACTCTAATAATCAAACCACAAGCATGCAATTTTTATTCTTGCCAATTCTATAAACAATGTTTTAGTGAAGTTGCTCCTTCAGCTTGAGTAATTGTGTCATAAACCAAGATATAATGGATTTGATATAAACTTCCCATAGGCTACTACCTTTTAAAAAGTAGATATATAGCCATTTATCCTATAGGCAGTAATAGTTCTCTAAATTCTTATTATAATAAGGACTTTGTTGGATAAAATAATTACAACAATGTCTAGTCCTCCTTTTTTCTTAGGCGAATTGACTTCTAATTAATTAACTTTGGTAAATGACTTTATGTTTAGATCACATGACCATAGAAGACTCCTTAACATCTTCTCTATGGTTTTGATAAGCCCTTTAAAGAGGAAAATATGAGGGGATAAGTAGATATATAGAATTAAGTATAGAGTCGAATAATTGCACCCTACCAGTAAAAGAGAGACATATACTGCATCAATTACAAAATCTTCTATATATTTTCTCCAATATTAGTGAGCATTTCTTAAATCTTATTTTTCTAGTTGTGATTGGTAGTTAGGTAAAAGGAGGATCCTAAAATTGTAGATTTGTGATTTAGGATAACTAAGAGGTAAGGTATTTTGTAGTTGCAAAAACTATTAACTGACTTTTCCTTCTATTAATGAATAAATCCGAGAGTAATTTCAATGTAAGGAAGAAACAAGTGTGCACATTGATTTGTCCTCAACCCTTATGAACACGAGCAAGTAATCTGTAAATGTATGGCTAAAAAGTCTTAACTTCTTACATTTAAAGTTCCTATCCTAACTGATTTAAGTGGTCTACTAACCTAATAAAAGATTCTATACATAGAATGAATCGGTAAGGTGAGATGGGGTCCATTTATTAACCCTTTCACTCATATAATTAAGTTAGTAGGTTCTCGATTGATAAGGATTCCTTAAGAAGTGGTTGACATGGATTGGTTGATCCATTTAATAAATATTTATGAAAATCCAAATGTATCTAGTGTATATATAATGGTGTTTCAATATACTGAATCGAAGGCCATATGAAAATCTACTTTGATTGCACAATTCTTATCGGATATTTTCATACCATAGCCTTTAGACAACTCTTGATCTCATAGTATATTATATCTAATCAGTTTATATGTAATAAAGGCTTTTTGGGACTCAATAAGAATTTGCAGGATAAGCTTTAATCTAGAAGCAATAAATTTAGTTATAATCTTATATAGAATGTTTTGTATTAGAGATAGGTCTAAAGTCTTTGTGGGAGCTTAGATTTTGAATTTTAAGAATAATGCAAATATAGTTTTTATTGATTTCTCTTAACATTTTTTATTTTAAAAAAATTTAAGACAACATCAGTTACTATTTCTTTAATAAGATTTCAAGTTTGTTTTTAGAAAACTAGAATTAGTCTATCTAAGCCAAGAGACTTATCTAGATTGAGCTTAAAGACGTCTCTCTCAACATCCTCAGTATTGAGAGGTTTAATCAGAGAATCTGCATCCTCTTATATAATTTGGTCAGTGATAAAAGATTTGAGCAATTGAAAAAAAAAATCACCATTATCTTGAGAATGAAGGGTGCAAAGAAAGTAATCATAAGCCTCTTACTTGATCTTATTTTGTGATTGAGCAAAACCACCATCATGTTTAGTAAAGAGGAGATTTTATTTGTATTCCTTTTAACATATATAGATTTATGGAAGAAAGAGGTATTTTGTATCCTTTTAGTAAATGAATCTTTGATTTATGTCTTAATAATTATTTATACATATCTAAGGCTTTAGTATATTCAAGCAAGGCCCTTTTCTCTTACATTTTCTTAATAAGATAACTAGAATTTAGATAGAAATATTCTTGAATCAACTTTTGCTTAAGATTTTTCAAAACTTATAACCAATTGATCATTGTAGATCTTAGCCTAGTTTAGCTGTTTGGGTTCTTGTTTCACCGTTTGGAGCTTCCTCTATAGACGAAGGATTTGTGGTATTGAGTTTTGAGGAAAGACGTCTAATGATAGCTCAACCCCCTCAAGCTCTGTCCAGTAATTATTAAAATGAAAAGGTGCTCTTTTTAGCTGTCTAGGTGAGAAATTCTGAATGATTGTAAGGCAGTAATTAGAGAAAAAGGGAATATTGAAGATTACTTTGTTCTATGAAAAATTCAATAAATTAGCATCATTAACAAGAGCTTTATCAAGTTTCATTTTTTTTCCCTTTTTCCTCATGTGCTAATCACCAATTTGTTTACTACT
>JAOSBN010000004.1:33544506-33577006 GCA_027563595.1 Erythroxylum suave | reverse complement strand
TTCAAGTAAATTCACACATAAAAAATGGAGAAACCAGCTGAAAACACTAACACATAAGATCACCAGAAAGACTCCAACTTTCGACCCCATTTCACCCATAAAGAACCCGAAGATCGGTGATCAACCCCCAAGATCTCTCGTTTTTTACCCAACCTTGTTAAGTGAAAGAATGTTTTGAAGCATAAACATGAACATGACTTAAAGAAGCATCTACGGAACGCATCACAAGTGTCCACGGAGAAGACCCACATATAGTACAAGTGAAGTAAGAAAAAGACAAGCATCTTCGCAGAACGCCTAACAAGTGTCCACAGAGAAGACCCACATACAGTACAAGTGAACTAAGAACAAGACAAGCTGGTGAAAACACGAGAGTAATGTTTGGGGGCAAGAAACCTCAATGAATGTTAATAGAAATAAAGTGGCGAAAAATGTAAGGGAGAAAGGTTGTCTTTGTTAGATAATAAACTTGAATTAGGATTGTTAGACTCCTAGTTACAGTCATTAGTTAGACTCATTGTTTAAGTTAAATAGTAGTAGTTTAGTTTATCAAAAATTGGTTCTGTAAGCCTATATTTATATGGGCATATTTCATTTCTTATTTGATGGCAATTTATCTGATAATAAAGAAGGATTGTTTAGTCTCTATTCCTCTGTTTCTTTTGCCTCTTCCGTATTTCTTTGCTATCCAACAAAATGGTATCAGGGCTAGAAATTAGTTTTCAACCTTCCATCTCTTTGATACGTTTTATCAAATACCTCTTATGGAGAACACTAAAACAAGCAATGACCAGAATAACAAGCGTAGAGAGTAGAAGATAGAGAAAGAAGAAAAAGACAAGTTGCAGAGAGGAAGACGTGAGGTCATGAGTTGGAGAAAGAAGAGACAGACGTTTGGCGAGAACGGGAAATAGAATCATAAGAAAAAGAGACCAAATACGTATGAAGGGATAACAAAAAAATAGTTAAGATCACCTAGAGTAAAGGGACACGTCTTGACCGTTGGACTGCAGACCTCCATAGCGCATAACACGAACAAATCTATAGAAGAAATTGCTTCTCAGTTCATTGCTGCCGTTTAGCCACCACCAGAAGATACACAGTGGCGCCAGAAACTGTATTTTGAAGGTATTCTACAATAAAAACCAAGATGACTGGAATGTTACCGTTTCAATTTCTGAAACTTAACAAGGAGAATTATGACAGTTGGTGTATCAGAATAAAGGCATTGTTAGGATCACAAGATGTGTGAGATATTGGAGAAAGGCTACAATCATCCGGAATGTGAAAAAGCGTTAATGATAGCACAAAAGGAAGCGCTACAGAAAGCTAGAAAGAAAGATCAGCAAACGCTCACTCTAATTCATATGTGCTTAGATATAAATATGTTCGAAAAGGTGTCTACTACAACTACAGCAAGCGAAGCGTGGGAGGTTTTACAGAATTGTTTTAAAGGAAAAGACTAGGTAATTAAAGTACACTTGCAGACTTTGAAATGTGACTATGAAAATCTCAAAATGAAAGATTTTGAATCTATATAAGAGTATTTTGACAGAATCTTGACTATTGTTAATCAATTAAAGAGATATGGAGAGCCAATGGAAGACGTTCAAGTGATTGAAAAAATTCTTCGATCGTTAATTCCAAAATTTGAATATATTGTGACTGCCATTGAAGAGTCAAAGGATTTGGAATCGATGTCTATGGATCACCTTTTGGGTTCGTTACAAGCTCATGAAGAGAGATTGAAGAAAAGAGAAGAACCGGATGCCCACATGTTGCAAGTGAAGTTGAATCTAACTGAAAAAGAAGACAATCAACATCAAGAACGTAGTAGAGGACGAGGAGGTAGAGGTTGTGGTCGAGGTTGGAATCGTGGAAATGGTGGAAGATATAGAGGAGCCAGAAATAATTCGAATGACAACGAAGAATCAGATTTTTAGCAACAATATCTAAGAAGACGTGGTAGAGGTGGATTGTTTCATTCGAATGACAATGAAGAATCAAATTTTCAGCAACAATATCCAAAAAGACGTGGTAGAGGTGGATCGTTTCAAAGAGGTCGTAGTCAAAAATCTAATATACAATGTTACAATTGTGAAAGATTTGATCACTATGCAGTGGAATGGAGATGAATCCAAATGAAGAAGAAAACGCAAATTGTGTTGATGTTGAAGAAGAAGATGATGAAGCATCTGCCTTGTTATTAACGTGTAATGATGACAAGGAAAGGAGTGAGGAGTCTTGGTATCTCGACTCAAGAGCTAGCAATCATATGACTGGTAATAAAGATTTATTATGTAGTCTTGATGAATCTGTTAAAGGCAATATTTCTTTTAGTGATAAAACTCAAGTTCCAATCAAAGGTAAAGGAGAAATTTTGATTAAATTGAAGAATGGAGATCATCAATTTATATCTAATGTTTATTATGTTACTTCTTTGAAAACAAATATATTGACTATTGGACAACTTTTGGAGAAAGACTATGAAATACAGATGAGAAAGGGTGGATTGGTTATGCGAAATGGAAAAGCAAGATTGATTGCAAAAGTGCCAATGTTGAAGAACAAGATGTTCATATTAAAGATCAATAAAGATAGTCCCATATGTTTAAAAGCTACTATGAGTAATTCGTCATGGTTGTGGAATCTTAGACTGGGCCACTTGAATTTCAATCGATTGGAGCTATTGTATAAGAAAAGGATGGTACATGGTTTGCCTTTTTAAAGTCATCCTGATCAAATTTGTGAAGGTTGTATGTATGGTAAGCAGTCTAGGAGGAGCTTTCCCAAGGAGTCTCTCCCTCGAGCTACATAACCACTCGAATTGGTGTACGATGATATATGTGGTCCCACCAAGTTCATATGGAAAGAACAGGTACTTTTTATTGTTTATTGATGATTATATTCGTAAGACTTGGGTTTATTTTTTAAAGGAAATGTAAGGCCCCAAAATATGCCCTAGTTGAAACGATGCATGATCATGAAAGTGCATGTGAGATAGGAGTTAAAAATGTTCTATGATTTGAATGTGAAAGGTATATGACTTAAATTTTGGTATTTATAGACTATAGTTAGTAAATTGGGATTAATTGATACCATTAGAGAATTTAGGTATTTAAATATATATTTGGACTACGAAAATTGTCAAGTGGCAAGTTAGGTTGGTGCATGAAAATTAGAATGATTAAGCCTATGAGTTATTGACATTTGGCACAACTAATGTATTGACATTTGGCACCATTGATTGAGTGACAAGTGGACCAATCTTACAGTGACATGTGGCCTAATCATTTAATGACACATGGCAGCATTCATTAAGCAATACATGGCCTAATAGATGTGTGACTTATGGTAGCTTAAAAGGGGGGACAAGTGTGACCAATGTTTTGGTGACATGTGTTCCTCTAAGATTAGGACACCTAGCAACTTAGGTGTCTTACTAGAAATTTCTGTAGCTTTCATTGAAGCAACACCACCGAAACCTTTCACCCTCACTTAACTCTGAATTTTGCTTCAACTTCACTTAGAATTCTTGCAAGATATTGCATCAAGGAAGTATGTATGGTGTACAATGTTGAATTACTTGGTATGATTATGAATGAATGAGTTCCAAAGGCTTATGTATTATGAATTGAATATGGATGAATGTGAATTGGGAATTACAGCGATAATTTTGGGATAATTCCAGACCATCAGTTGTCCAAGGAGTTTGATAGTTGGGATTGTTTTGAAAGTGCTCTCTATTTGTGTGAATATACTCAATTTGTGAAGACTCAATATCTCTATTGATGCATTATTGCGCTTACTTTTAATTGTACAACATGTTGGTTGTTGAAAATCAATGAAGATGCCAAGTTGAACAAAATGGAATAAAGTGGTATGTGTTGCAATATGTTCCTTGTATGAGAATTTTGAAAAGAACCTTTTTGTTTTAAAACTATAATTCCTAGACATGGGTAAATAGACATGCTTAGAAGAGTCTGTAGTTGCTCCTGTGACACTTTGGTGTCTCCTATTTCTGACACTTTGGTGTCTCCTGTTACTGACACTTTAGTGTCCCTTGTTACTGACACTTTGGTGTCTCCTATTATTGAGACATAAGTCTCTCCTGTTCTGTGATACCGATCACGGTATCTCCTGTATTAGTCTCGTTACCCACTTATGTATAAAAGATTAACATAATAACTTGTTTTTTATTGTGTTATTTGCTCTGTTTTGTTCTGAGATTTATGATATTTTGGTTCAGTTTGCTAATGGATGAGTAAATACTATTTATTATCTGATGTGATTTTGAATATGTGAATCTCTGGATGACTATGTGAAACAGTTGTCAATGTATACCCTGTTTAGTTTATTCCCCACTAATTGTATGCTTAGCATGGTGGTTTTATCCTTGTATAGGTTCTAATAAGAAGACTTGAGACTGGGACAAAGACAACCGCAGTGGCCACAAAGAATGTGTTTTGTTTTGGGAATGTATGTTTGGGTTGTATGTAATAATATGAGACATGATATATTTTTTTAAAAGTTTGTAAATATTGTAATAACTTTAAATCAGGATGGTGTTGTAATTGAAGCGTGTATCAAACAAATCCAGCGTGCTAGTTAAATTTTGTTTAAAGTCGACTACGCATGAAAAAGAAATAATTGGTTGTTTGAATTATGGTAACGCTTTATATTGTTTCGATATGTTTAAGTCCTATCTTAGGTAACATCCGCATATCCTTCCAGAGGATATTTGGGTGTTACATTGTTTGGTATCAAAGCATGGTTTAGGGGATTCTGGTTTAACCAGCACTCAACTACGGCTTATATTTCAGTCAAAAATATTGTGTTTTGGCCTAATGCGGTTTGTCCCATGTTTTGGTTATAGAATTAAAGATGGAAAGATATCATAAAGCCATTAACTAGATTGCTAAGAGCAATAATCCTGAACGATCTCGTCCATCAATGTCTAGACCCTCTGGGGTCAACCAATGGGAAGCTGAGTTGCCACCTCCTCCTTCAGCTCAGGGAGAGGCTTTAGTGAAGTTGTCACAGGACATGATGACATTACTGTACCGTATGACTGGACCCAAGGCTTCGATTGATCAGCTGTGGAAGTATGGAGCTGAGGAATTTTCAGGAACATCATTGGAAGAATCTAAAAGGGTTAAGTTCTGAATAGAGAAAGTAAAGAGGATATTAGATGAAATCAATTATTCACTAGATCAGATGGTACATTGTGCTGTCTCTCTTGTTCAAGGAGCAGCTTATGAGTGGTGGAAGTTCGTTTTGAGAAATCCTCAACTACCGGTGCCTCTGACTTGGGATTTCTTTACCCAATAGTTCAAAGTGAAGTATGTTACGGAGGCTTATAAAAGGAGAAGTGGAAGCAATTTTTGAACCTGAAGCAGCGGAATCTATCTGTTGCTGAGAACGACAGAGAATTTAACTGGCTCAGCAGGTATGCACCTGAACTTGTACTTACTGAGGAGTTTCGATGTCATCAATTTGAGGATGGTTTGAGTGATCCGATTAAAGAGCATCTTTCGGCATTCACTCTATTGTAGCAAGTAAATTACCATCAACTGGCGCAAGCTGCTATACAAATAGAGAGGCAAGAGATCGTGAAGAGAGAAAGGGCTCAACAAAGGGGCTTTGCAAGAGGAGGTCAGTTCTCGGGCAATCGGAGTCGTGAAAGTGTTTCCTCCATATTGGAATCTACTCAAAGATCTGTACCTAGGGGAAGACGACAAAACTTTCCCTCATCGACTACTTCCGATAAGGATTCCTCAGTGGGCCGAGGTTTTGGTGCTCCGAAGTGTTCTTATTGCTCCAGACATCATTGGGGTACCTATTGGAGGGCTACAGGTGCATGTTTCAGATGTGATAGCATAAAGTATCAGATAGCTAATTGCCCTATGAGACAATCCCAGACATCGCAAGCGAGTAGGGAGGTTTCTTATATAGCTACTAGAATCAAAGGACGAGGTAGAGGTCGTGGAGGATCTGGTCAAAACAAACCTAATTTGAGTACTCATTTAGAAACGGTTGATCGACCAGCTGTGCCTTCTCCTTCGGCTCGAGCTTATACACTGAAAGCTCACGAGGAGCAAGATGCACCTGAAGTCATTGCTGGTATTGTTTCTCTCTTTAATTCTGAAATGCATGCACTGATTGATCCTGGATCTACTCATTCCTATATTTGTGTTGAAGAAATGTCTAATAAGGTGATGCCTATAGATTAGTTAGAATATGACATTCATGTAACCAGTCCTCTTGGTAGTAATGTGTTGGTTAATCAGGTGTTTAGGAATTGTCCTGTTATGATTCAAGGAAATGAATATGTAGCAAATCTGATTAAATTGCCTTTTCATGAATTTGATTTGAATTTGGGTATAGATTGGTTGTCTAAGCATCAGGCAGTAGTTGATTGTAATGCTAAGGCAGTCGTGCTTAGGAACCTTGATCGGCCTAAAATAGTATTGCATGGCATCCGCACTAGTTCTTTAGCTAATGTAGTATTTGCTATGCAAGCCCGAAGACTCTTTATGAAAGAATGTGAAGCTTATTTAGCTTTTGTGTTTGATTCTAAATAGGGTGTTAAATGACAAGATATTCCAGTGGTGAATGAACTTTCGAATGTGTTTCTTGAGGAATTACCTGGACTCCCTCCTAAAAGGGAAGTGGAGTTATCTATTGAAGTCATGCCTGGCACTGCTCCTATATCAAAAGCACCATACAGAATGGCTCCTACTAAATTAAAGGAGTTGAAAGTACAGTTGCAAGAACTACTTGATAAAGGGTTCATTCGACCTAGTGTCTCGCCTTGGGGAGCACCAGTTCTATTTGTTCAGAAGAAAGATGGTACTCTTCGGATGCGTATTGATTACAGGCAACTGAACAGAGTCACAGTAAAGAATAAGTATCCGTTGCCAAGGATAGAAAATCTATTTGACCAATTGAAAGATGCAGGAGTATTTTCCAAGATAGATCTGCGATCAGGATACTATCAACTTCGGGCAAAGGATATGGATGTTCTGAAAACTACATTCAGGACCCGTTATAGACATTATAAATTCTTGGTGATGCCATTTGGGTTAACTAATGCTCCAGCTGCATTCATGGATCTGATGAATAGAGTGTTTAGACCCTACTTAGACCAATTTGTAGTGATGTTTATAGTTGATATTCTGGTCTATTCCAAGAATAAGCATGATCATGCTGAGCATCTGCGGGGTTGTGTTACAAACTCGCAGGGAAAAGCAGTTGTATGCTAAGCTGAGTGAGTGTGATTTTTGGCTTCAGGAGGTATTTTTTCTAGGACGTGTTGTTTCTTCTCAAGGGATTAGAGTCGATCCCAGTAAGATTGAAGCAATTGTTAATTGGAAGTCGCCATGGAATGTGATAGAAGTGAGAAGCTTTCTAGGTTTGGCAGGTTACTATCACCGGTTTGTGAAGGGATTCTCAATGATAGCATCCCCCCTGACTAAATTGCTATGAAAAGGAGTAAAGTATGAATGGTCCAATAGTTGTCAAGCTATTTTTGATCAATTGAAAAGAATGCTTACAGAAGCTCCTGTATTGGCTCAGCCCACTTCTAGTAAGGAGTATGTTATGTGTAGTGATGCATCTAGAAATGGTTTGAATTGTGTTTTGATGTAGGATGGAAAGGTAGTTGCTTATGCCTCTAGGCAACTGCAACTAAAGCCACATGAACAGAATTACCCTACACATGATCTGGAATTACCAGCAATAGTATTTGCCTTGAAAATTTAGTGCACTAATTGTATGGTGAAAGGTGTAGAATTTTCACAGATCATAAAAGTCTAAAGTATCTGCTTACCCAAAAAGAACTAAATCTGAGACAACGACGTTGGTTGGAACTCTTTAAAGTCTATGATTGTATTGTGGACTACCATCTGGTTAAGGCTAATGTCATGGATGATGCCTTGAGTGGGAAGACTATTTCAGCATTGTCGGTGCAGCATGGTGAATGGGGCATTGTATCTGAAGGAGTTTTTTTAGCTCAACTAAAAGCTAAGCGTACCTTGAGGCAAGAAATTTGTGATGTGCAGAAAGTTGATGATAAGCCGCAACAACTCATTTTGGCTATTCGGGAAGGCACACAGCTTGATTTTTTGGTGAAAGGAGATGGTGAATTGTATTACAAAGATCAATTACGTGTGCCAGCTAATGATAAGTTAAAGAGAAAGTAATTGTTTGGGGCCCATAATATTGTCTTTACAATGCATCCTGGTGGTCAAGTATGAAACGTGATGTAGTGGATTTTGTATCTAAATGTTTAACATGTCAGCGGGTCAAAGCTAAGCACCAAGTTCCATTTGGTTTGTTACATCCTATTTCTATTCCTCAATGGAAATAGGATAACATTACCATGGATTTTATCATTGAACTTCCTCTCACTCAAAGGAAACATGATGTTGTATGGGTAATTGTTGATAAGTTCACCAAATCTGCTCACTTTCTGCCTATTCGTCTTAATTATTCATTGGATAGGCTTGTCGATCTATATGTAAATAAGATAGTGAGGTTGCATAGGGTGTCATTATCTATTATATATGATCATGACCCTCGATTTACTTCAAGATTCTGGACAAGTCTACAAAAGGCTTTGGGTACTCAAGTTAAGTTCAATACTGCCTTCCATCCACAAACAGATGGACAATCTAAACGAGTTATCCAGATATTAGAAGATATGCTTCGGGGCTGTGTGTTAGAGTTTCTAGGAAGTTGGGATAAGTATATGGCTCTGATGGAGTTTGCTTACAACAACAGTTATCAGACTAGCATTGGCATGGCCCCTTATGAAGCGTTGTACCGTAGAAGGTGTAGAACTCTTATGTGTTGGACTGAATTGAGTGAAAACAAGATGATCGGGCCTGATATTGTGAAAGATACTAAAGAAAAAGTTCAGATTATACAACATAGGTTGAAAGCTGTCAATGATAGGCAGAAATCCTATGCTGATCTGAAAAGGAAAGATATTGAATATCAAGTAGGTGATAAGGTGTTCTTGAAAGTGTCACCGTGGAAGAATATACTTCAGTTTGGTAGGAAAGATAAGCTTAGTCCACGGTATATTGGTCCATATGAGATTCTCAAAAGGATCGAACCGGTAGCTTATCAATTAGCTCTTCCGGAAGAATTGGCCAAGATACATGATATATTTCATGTCTCCATGTTGAGAAGATATCGGTCTGATGATACACATAAGATTCCCGTGCAAGAAATTCAAGTCCAACTAGATTTGTCTTATGAAGAAGGGCCTGTGTCTATATTAGCTAGAGAAGTCAGACAACTTAGGAATAAGTAAGTACCTTTGGTGAAAGTACTCTGGCAACATCATAGACTTGAAGAAGCAACATAGGAACCAGAAGAGATCATGAGAGCTCAGTATCCTCAACTATTTTAATCAGGTATGAATTTCAAGGAAGAAACTCTTTTAAGGAGGAGAGAATTGTAAGACCCTAAAATATGCCCTAGTTGAAACGATGCAAGATCATGAAAGTGCATGTGAGATAGGAGTTAAAAATGTTCTATGATTTGAATGTGAAAGGTATATGACTTAAATTTTGGTATTGATGGACTATAGTTAGTAAATTAGGATTAATTGATACCATTAGAGAATTTAGGTATTATATATGGACTAGGAAAATTGTCAAGTAGCAAGTTAGGTTGGTGCATGAAAATTAGAATGATTAAGCCTATGAGTTATTGACATTTGGTATAGCTAATGTATTGACATTTGGCACCATTGATTGAGTGACAAGTGGACCAGTCTTGGAGTGATATGTGGCCTGATCATTTAATGAAACATGTTAGCATCCATTAAGCAACACATGGCCTAATAGATGTGTGACTTATGGCAGCTTGAAAGGAGAGACAAGTGTGACCAATGTTTTGGTGACATGTGCTCCTCTAAGATTAGGACACCTAGCAACTTAGGTGTCTTACTAAAATTTCTGTAGCTTTCATTAAAGCAACACCACTGAAACCTTTCACCCTCACTTAAATCTGAATTTTGCTTCAACTTCACTTAGAATTCTAGCAAGATATTGCATCAAGGAAGTAGAGAACGTGATCTTCTATGCTAGTGTCTTCTTGGCCACCTTGATTTGGAATTGTGTTTGCTTACTTGGAAGACTAGTTTGGCTTGTTCTTTTGGAGTTGGAATTCGAAATTAAAGAGGCAAGGGAATACTAAACTTGATATTAGGCTAGAATATGCATTGGTTGATACTTGAAGTGGATAATATGTGTACTGAACTAAGAAAGAATTGAGGTTAAAAACTTGATACTCGCTGGATACTTATTAGACAAGATACTTGTTAGAAGGGGTGGTTCCACTGAATAGGCATCAGTATATTAGCCATATCTTGACCTGTAGAGATCAAAATAGGATGATTTTAAATTCTTAGTAAACTAGATACATTTATCTACAACTTTTATGAAGAAGTCGAATTTTATTTCAGCCACTAAGGGTTTCTAAATTTAGCTTGAAGTTGAGTTCTGGCATAGGTTGTAGCATTACACCTGACAGAAATCGTGTCCTGTTTTTATCGAATATACTATATTGATTTAAGCCGAATTAGGCATAGTTTTCTTCATAAAAGTTATATTATCCTCTTAGATTTCTATTGGTATAAATTTTGTAATTTTTGGATATCAGAATTGAGAAATATGAGTTTTACAACTTTGAGTGCACAAGCACAATCATGCACAGGTCAAATTTTTGCACATGCACAGTCTGTAGTATTTTGAGCATAACTTATGGAATAATGAATCAAATTAAATAATTTTTGTTTCTTTTGAAACTTAAGACATAGACGAAATTTTTTTAGAAGAACATATTGTCTGAAAACGTCAATTTCTGGGTCAGAATGGCCATACGAAAACTGATCCAAAAATTTGTCCTGTGAAAACTGCTGGTTGGATGTTTCGGGTCCCTTATCCCACAATTGTGGGACATGTTTAGGAAGGTGAAGAAAATGTGATTTTGTACAATTGATGATTGTATAAGGTTAATTAAGTAATAATTAGTTCAATTATGCATGATTAATTGAGATGTATATGTAAAGTATGTATGGTGTACAATGTTGAATTGCTTGGTATGATCATGAATGAATGAGTTCCAAAGGCTTATGTATTATGAATTGAATATGGATGGATGTGAATTGGGAATTACTGCGATAATGTTGTGATAATTCCGGACCATCAGTTGTCCGAAGAGTTTGATAGTTGGGACTGTATTAGAAGTGCTCTCTATTTGTGTGAATATACACAATTTGTGAAGACTCAATATCTCTATTGATGCATTATTGCGCATACTTTTAATTGTACAACATGTTGGTTGTTGAAAATCAATGAAGATGTCAAGTTGAACAAAATAGAATAAAGTGGTATGTGTTGCAATATGTTCCTTGTTCGAGAATTTTGAAAAGAACCTTTTTTGTTTTAAAACTATAAGTCTTGGACGTGGATAAATAGGCATGCCTAGAAAGGTCTGCAGCTACTCCTGTGACGTTTTGGTGTCTTCTGTTACTGACACTTCGGTGTCCCCTGTTACTGACACTTTAGTGTCTCCTTTTATTGAGACATAAGTTTCTCCTGTTCTATGATACCGATCACGGTATCTCCTGTATTAGTCCCGTTACCCACTTATGTATAAAAGATTAACAGAATAAATTGTTTTATGTTGTGTTATATGCTCTGTTTTGTTATGAGATTTATGATATTTTGGTTCAGTTTGCTAATGGATGAGTAAATACTGTTTATTATCTGATGAGATTTTGAATATGTGAATGTTTGGATGACTATGTGAAACAGTTGTCAACTTATATCATGTTTAGTTTATTCCCCATTAAGCTATATACTTAGCACGGTGGTTTTATATGTCAAGGAGAACAAGAATAGAGAAATTATATATGTTTGTTTATATATTGATGATTTGATCTTTATAGGTAATAATCCTACAATGTTTGAAAAATTTAAGAAGAAAATGACTGAAGAATTTGAGATGACTAATTTGGGCCTTATGAGTTATTATCTTGGAATTGAAGTGAAGCAAAGTGAAGATGGGATTCTTCTCCTATAGAAAAATTATGCTGAAGCAATTTTAAAGGAGTTAAAAATGGATGGAATCAATTCAGTTTCTACGCCAATGGAATGTGGGATCAAGTTCTATAAGTTCGATGATGCAAAAAAAGGTACCCAACTTTATTTAGAAGATTGGTTAGAAGATTGCAATTTTTAACTTGTACAAGACTAGATATCTTGTATGGAATTGGTGTCATGGAGCACATGAAAGCAGCAAAGAGAATTCTTTGATATGTTAAAGGAACATTATAGTATGGCTTATTGTATACTACTGTAAATAATTTCAGATTATCTGCATTCAGTGACAGTGACTGGGGAGGAGACATCGATGATAAAAAAAGTACAAGTGGTTTTGTTTTCTTTATAGGTAGTACCGTGTTTGCTTGGAGTTCTAAGAAACAACTGATTGTTACTCTTTCAATTTGCGAAATTGAGTATCTTGATGCTACTTCCTGTGTTTGTCATACTATTTGGTTGAGGAAGTTATTGAAAGAGCTGAATTTTGAACAAGATAGAGCTACGAATATTTTTGTTGATAATAAGTCTGCTATTATTTTGGGAAAGAATCCAATTTGTCATTATAAAAGTAAACTTATAGACACCAAGTACCATTTTGTAAGAGAATGTATTAGAAGCAAAGAGATTCAATTAAAACATATGACGCCTAAAGATCAAGTTGTCGATATGTTTACCAAAGCTTTAAAATGTGAAGATTTCTGCAGATTGAGAGCTAGTCTTGGAGTTATTAAAGATCGAATTACAAGTTTAAGAGAGGATGTTAGATAATAAACTTGAATTAGGATTGTTAGAGTCCTAGTTAGAGTCATTGTTTAAGTTAAATAGTAGTAGTTTAGTTTATCAAGAATTGGTTTTGTAAGCCTATATTTATATGGGCATATTTCATGTTTTATTTAATGGCAATTTATCTGATAATAAATAAGGATTGTTTAGCCTTTATTCCTCTATTTCTTTTGCCTCTTCCGTATTTCTTTGTTGTCCAACAGTCTTACCTAATCAACGCAACTGATAGAAAAATGTTGGAGAAAAGAGAAGAGACCATCAAGAGCAAGAGAGGGCCACTGAGCCAGAGACGAAGAGCGTGAGTGAGATCAGACGAGAGAGAGGTGTGCTGCTGCATGAGTGAGATTCCCTGTTGGGAAAAGTAGAGAAGAGGGATAGAACTTATCCAAGAGAAAGAAAGCTTATGTTTACCTATTTCGGATGTATGTAGAATAGGTAAAGATTGGGGGTTAGCTTCTTTCGATATTCTCCAATATGCGGAATAGGTAACACTTAAGAATGGTTATTCTGTAGGTCTTTTCCTAACCAAACAAAGAATAGTTAATAAGTAGGAATAGATAGGTAATGGAACAGTTATTATCCATAACCAAACAACTAGTAAGTAGTGGTTGTTAATATATTGCAATAACATCCTAATGAAAATCTATAATTTTGAATATAAAATATGCATCCAATGAATAACTTAAATCAATTTTTTTTCGAAAAACCATGTTTTGATTCCATCTTAGTGCCTTCAATTTTTTGAACTAAAATTTTTACCAAACTTTACTAAAACTTTTATCCTAGTGCATTTATTTTTTACACTAAAATTTTTACTAAATCACTCTCAAACTCTTTTAAAAAGTTATTTAAAGCTTACTTTCATCATTAATTAATAAGTGATCAACATATGTTGATTTCTTAATAAGCAGTAAAGTTTAGTATTTATTTTTAGTTAAATTAGGTTGATTTCCTTTATTATATTTTAAAAAGTTCAAATAGATTCTTTAACTTTGGTAAGAGGTGCAAATTTTATTCTTAAAACTAATATTTTTATTTTGTTTAATTTTAATTTTATTTTATAAAATAAAAATAATTTATTAAATAGATCAATTAGGTTTATATTTTATGAGAGTAAGTAAAATTTATTATATCAAGTATTTAATAAAAATGATGATATATTGTTATAACTAAAAAATTTATTGTTTTTTATAATTTCTTACATACTATATGCTTTGTGTATTACATATAGATTAGATATAAATAAAATTAATAATTTGAAATGCAATTTAAATGTAGATAACATTCTTTTGGTGATGTATGGATTAGCTTACTTTATATATGAAAATTAACAAGTTTTAAAAAATTTCATATCAAAATTTATAGATACAAGTATAGTAAAATAATAATAATCAAGTGATATACTTCGATTCTTAGTAATTTAAAAATATAAATCATGATAAAATTGTAATTTAATTGATAAATTACTAAATTTTTTGTTATAAATTAAATATAAAATGTTAATATATATTACTTTCAATAGATAATTCATAATATTGCATTTCATCTTTTAATTGCATTATTACAAATAAATATTTGATATCAAATATAATTTAATTTATGGTGTTAAGTATTCTAAAAGACATAAATAAATAGTTCTTTATTAAATACTTTTGAACATTATATATTTTAATAATTACATTTAAGAATAATAAATTTTTTATATCTTATATTCAATAGTTAATTTTGCTACATCTCATCAAATAAATAATATTTTGATGTACTTGTAAAAATTAAAATGAGTTTTTTTAGGAATAAAAATGTAATAGACCTCCAAGGGAAATATATTGTAAAGTACAAAATATGTAGAGTGCTAGACTTGTGCAATGTATATGATTAGTGATCTAAAAGCCATATCCTAGAATACCTAAATAGACTAAAACAAGTCAATTTTAATGATGTAAAGAGTTAGAGATTAATGAAGCTTCCATTTTGGGCATATGAGAGTAGTGAATTTATGTTTGTCTTTATAAAGTAAAAGTGAAGCCTTATGCTTCTAATAAGTTCCTTCATAAAATTATCCCTATGTAAGTCTTGGTTTCTAAAAATTCTTATTTTGTTCTATGTTTAGCTTGGATGCTCCACTCAATGATATTAGTGTAATATTCATGAGGGTTTATTAAATAGCAAAGCTGAAGGGTTTCCTTCTATGCACAACTACTATATTCATATTTGAAAATAAATAATCTAGTGATTCTTCATCTAGCTTGTAGAAAGTGCACCACCTATGATTATTCTGTCTAAAGTGCTAAGTCTTCCTTTAACTATTATTCATAAAGTAAGGGAGGCTTGGGTTAATCTATGTTTTCTCCAAACCAACTCATTATAAGAAACTTTTTGGGTTAGAATTATAAATTGCTTTCTGAAAGAAGAATTTGTAAACTTATTTGGAGGATCCTTTCCAAATAATAGGGTCATCTTTATTAGGGATCATAGTGAGTTTAAGTAGATAGAAGCCTATATTAGAGGTTAACAGAAGATTAGATATGGACGATTTATCTAAAAGGACCCAGTGAACTATACCATTGGTATGGAAGAGTGGATTTAAAGGATTCAACTTAACCATTCTTTCCATAGGACCATAATGAGACCAATTGTTAAACCAAAATGAGGTTCGATAGCCGTTGTCAATCTTATAGAGGAATTCCAGCCTGAGTTTATCCCTCATCTTAATTAAAATTTTCATGATCATGGAGGCATTTTAAGGAGTAATAAAGCCCTAGAAGTTGCAGCCCTTTATGTAGTATATATGAATCTATTTGACACAAAAGTTATGTTTATCTTTAAAAAGTTACCTTGGTTTCTTTATCTTTGCATCCAGACTAGAGAAATATTTTAAGAGCTTGTCAATGGATTTAATTACATTGCACGGGAAGATAATATGAGAGGCTCAATACACGTGCCAAAAGTTTCATACAAAATTGATCAATTGAGCTCTTCTTACATAGATAAGCTTTTAAAGCAACAATTATTTCTAGTTTAAATTTTCTCCACTAGTGGCTTGAAATCAGTGAAAGGAGATTTGATTAAGGAGACAAGGATACCTAAGTATGTTAAGGGAATTTTCCTATGATTGAAACCAATAATTAAGGATAACCAAGGTTTTTTATGGTTAACTTTAGAGATAAAAACAAACCAATTTTAATTTTGTTAATTGACAAATTCGAAAGCTTATTGGATATTTTCAAAGCAATGATAAAGGAAGAGATGGAACTTGCCTTAGACTTGGGGAATAAGAATAAATCATTAGCAAAATTGAGGCTTATTATCCCCAACTTTTTACATTTACAATACTATCTGAATTGTTTGTTCCTTTCCACTATTATTTTCAAGAGTTTGGTAAGCCCTTCCATTCTAGTGGAGAAAAGGTAAGGAGAGAGTGGATCCCATTACCTAAGTCTAACCACCTATTGGTCTTTGATGGCTCACCATTCACTAATATATTAAAAGAAATTATTATTAGGAAATGATCAATCTATTCTATAAACACATCAAGAAATCCATTAGCTTTGAGAGATTTTAGGATAAAAGACTAGCCCATTGAGTTAAAAGCTTTCTAGACGTAACACCCCACCTTCACGGGGCAGATCCCTAACATCCATTGGATATTCAAGAACATACTCTATGAAAATGGCATGTTAGAGCAATCATATTCACTTTATATCGCATCATACATATAACATAAATATTCAAAAGATCGACTCATTATTCTGTTTGTAACACATATATTTAAACTACCAAAAATATCGGAGAGTTACTACTCATTTACAGCATGTTCTACGTGAATGAGGAACTATACAAAAACTTTCTGTCTAAACTCCTCAGTATCAACTGATCGACCTTTGAGCCATTCTTAAGTTCAAAATCGAAAGAACTAGACTTTTACTAGTTTTCCTTAGGAACTATGTCTCCCTCCTACCTGAAAGTCAACATTTGCAATTTTGATGAGTTTTGTGAACTTAATGAGTGAACCATCATCGATGTGCTCACTCACATCAAATCACAAAGACAGTTCACATTCCAAATCCACCGACAAATTATATCATCACATATTGAACATCACTTCACATATCGTCATATTTAGTTAAATACAATTTTATACATTACTTTAGATTTCTAATTCAGAACAGTTCAAATAATTTATTTCAAACATTCATATAATACATATCAATTTGTATATCCAATACATGTGACTACACTTTCATTGTCACTTGTTATGACTGAGGGCCTTTTTTTAACTGTCCCATATCCATTGTCAATACTAGGCTCATTAATAACTATCTTGTATTCGTTGTAGATACCGAGCTCATTAGTCAGTGAGCCTGTGGCTTTTTATGCGCATTTTTTAGTTTTAAGCTCTTGTTTTTTGGCTAACCACTCTAGTCACAACTCCATTATCTGATCCTGAATATCATGAAATGAAATGCATCAATTAACATATTAAACTTTCAATAAATTTTAGCCATTTAATATAAAGTCAATTTTCATATTCATAAGACCTAAGTCTGGCATTCAACATTTTTGTTGAGAACATATATTTTTCCCAATTCACATTCAATCAAAAACACTTCCAATACATTCCTAAATATCAAAGTCCTTGAACCACTATTGTCCGGAATTATCAATCATATCAATTACAATTCAATAACTGAAGTTTAAATAGAAATAAATCAATCCTAGTAAGAAAAATCTAGGTTGAATCACAGTAAGCTCCCGATAGTTATTGCCTTGACGAACTGGTAATGTTTAGATGTTGGTGTTCTATTTGTGCATCTAAATACACACATTTATACACATTACTAAGTTGTTCAAGCATATTAATGTCCAATCATGCATATATATGTATATGTATCTATATATATATGCTCAGTTTGACTTTCCTGGGTATGTATCCTTAATCACGTCTCCTTACCATTCACTCGAACATCATAGGTTGTATGCATCTAGTATGTAACTTAGGTTTACACCTCAAATATACTTAATTACTCTAATTTCATCAATCATATATTCTTAAATCCTTTTGCTAGCACTATACAATAATGTAATATCTAAATTCTCATTCGTTCTTACCTAATACACCTTACTCATATCCTTTAGATCACATTTACAATCATAAGAACACTTCCATTCCTATATCATTTATAAATTTCCATATTTTCATACATTAATGTCATCAATCCATTCCTAAGTTAAAACATCAATTATCAACGTAAACATATCAAGCTTTTTAGCCAATTAATCAAGCAACAATCTAGGTTTATTCCAAGCCTTAATCAAGTCCAAATACACCAATTTAGATTGATTTTTTCTCAGTTGGTTCAACATGTACACAAAATAGAAATTGTTAATCCAGAACTAGCCTCACGATTGCGGGGGACGTTGCTAAGATGATGACAGAAGGCAAGCAAATAGGCCACGATTGTGCACTGAGGGCCATGATCGTGCACAATATTTCTTCCTCAATTCTCCATGAATTTCACATATTTAGAGACATCACAAATACTTGAATTGTTCCAAAGTTCATGTCGTATAAAGCTACTTCATTTCATGATATATTGGTTAAATTAAATCCTATAAAAATTTACTCATTTGCTTCATTACCATTCACTTTATACCATCATACATGTAGTCCTAACTTTGCCAGATTTGAAAACGCTTCATTAACACTTATCTTTACCATAAATTCATCTTCAATTATCCTTCAAATCTTAACTTAAATCATCCATATAACAACTCATAAACTATTACTGATCATTTACACAAAAACTGAACACAAATCCATACATTCATCAACATACAAGACACTTTCAACTCCATTAACACCTTCAGTTTATCTCTAAACTATCATTATAAATGTTTCATTTAATCAAACCATGAAGAACAAGATCTTACTTACTTGTTAACTCTAAAGCTCGTCAAATCACTAAGACAACCTAGCTCCTCCATTTACATAATCATCACCATATTTAAGCACAAGATGGAATAGAAGTGGGTTTCATCAACAAGAAGAGATAACAAAATTTGTTGGAGTAGCAAGATGATGATTTTTGGAAAGAATCAAGTTCGTGAGAGCAAGGGTGAGTATCGTGCATGGAGAGAAGAAAAAGAAGAAGAATAAAGCATGTAATAAAAGTAGAAGTGAAAGACAAAGAAATGGTCTTTCAAGTGAAAGTATCGTGGGTGATGAGTGGCAAGTGTTATGACACTTGTCAGTTGTCACTTGCCACTTGTCATCTTCTTGTGGGCCCCAATTGTCTCTTAATAACTAGTCTATTTGTCTCTCAATCACCAAGTCATATGTCACCCAATTTTCTATGCCACTTGTCAATTATTTTTGTTGCCATGTATCACTTTTTTGTACTACCACAAATCAATTTGTTTGCCACTTGAAAATTTTCTAGTCCAAAAATACACATAAATTTATAAATCTCCTAATTGTAATAAATAATTTCTATATTAATAATTGAAACCATCAGACCAAAATTCAAGACATAAAAATACACAATTCACATCATGATCATATTAAACTTTTATACCTCGGAATATGTCAATTGAGTGCATATATAGTATTTGCAATGTGTACAATTAATATTCACATGTGTATGCTAATGATATGCATATGAATGCAATGCAGGTCACAATTTCTCAATACTATTTCTAATGTACAATGGTCTAGGATTTTATTTCCTAACCATTAGTATGGAAAAATGAGGTATTATAATTCTTTCCCCCTTTAAGAAATTTTGCCCTTGAAATTCTTACCTGATTGATGAAATAGGTAGGGGTATTATCTCCTCATGTTCTCCTTCGTTCCCATGTAGCTTCTTCACTCAAATGGTTCCTCCAAAGGACTTTCACTAATGGGATCACTTGGTTTCTTAATTGCTTAGTTTGATATCCTACTATCTTAATCGATTCTTCAACATAACTCAAATTACTAGCAATTTCAACTTCCTGTATTGATAAAACATTTGTCGGATTAGACCGATATCTTCTAAGCATATTAACATGAAACACATTGTGAATCTGAGCCATTTTAGTTGGCAATGCTAACTTGTAAGCCAATGCTCCAATTCTCTTTATAATCTCATATGGACCAATGTATTTTGGGGCTTAACTTACCCTTTTTACCAAAGCTCAGCACTCCTGGCTAAGGTGATACTCTTGGAAACACCCTATCTCCTATTTGATACTCTATATCTCTTCGGTTCTTATCCACATAAATCTTCTATCTATCTTATGTTATAAAGGTGAACAATACTTTCTGCCATATAATACCTCATATGGTGCCATATCGATGCTACTGTGATAATGATTATTATATGCAAATTCAATCAAAGCTAAATATTGATCCTATGCTCTTTGGAACTCCAAAACACAAGCTCTCAGTATATCCTCAATAGTCTTTATAGTTCTCTCACTTTGTATGTCTATCTGAGGATGAAATGTTGTACTGAAGTTTAACTTCGTACCCAATGATGTCTATAAACTTCTCTAAAATATTGAGGTAAATCTAGGATCTCGGTCTGATGCTATAGACATAGGACTCCATGTAACCTTACTATCTCATTCACATATCTCTGAACTAATTGATCTAATGTATTATTCTCTCTAATTGGTAAGAAATGGGTCGACTTTGTTAATCTATCAATAATGACCCATATGGCATCATGTTTCCTTGGATTCCTTAGCAAACCTTTAATAAAATCTATAATGATTCTCTCTCATTGCCACTCCAAAATAGGTAATGATTGTAACTTTCCAACCGAAGCCTGATGCTCTGCCTTAATTTGTTGGCAAGTCAAACACTTGGCCACATATTCAACCACTTACTTCTTTATTCCTGGCCACAAGAAATGTTGTGTCAATTTATTATACATTTTAGATGTACCAAGTTGCATAACATAAGCTGCTATGTGTGATTCCTACACAATCTCTTTCCTCAAATCATCCACATCAGGTACACACAATCTCTATTTTAACGACAATGCATCATTTCTCAATTCAAACTCAAAATTCGAATTCAGTTTCAACTTCTTGATAAGATTCACTAATTCTATATCCTTGCTTTAAGCTTTTCTGATCCTTCCTTGCAACATCAGTCTAAGCTTCAACGTAGCTAATAATGCTTCATTCTGCCCCAAATTCAACTCAACATTTAATGCTTTTAATTCTAATAGATTTGGTAACCTTGATGTTTGAATTTGAGCTACACTACTATTAGATTTCCTACTTAATGCATCACCTACAACATTAGCTTTACTAAGATGATATTCAATTGCGCAATTATAGTCTTTCAGTAATTCAATCCACCCCTTTGTCTCATATTCAACTACTTCTGACTCAAAAAATATCTCAAACTTTTATGATCTATGAATATCTTAAATGCCTTGCCATATAAATAATGTCTCCAAATTTTCAAAGCAAATACCACTACAGCAAGTTCTAAATCATGAACTGGATAATTGAAACTCATGATACCTTAACTATCTCAATGCATATGCAATCACTCTGCCATACTGCATAGAAACACATCATATTCCTTGGTGTGAGGCATCACTATACACGACATAACCTCCAGATCCTGATTGAATAGCTAACACTGGTGTTGTAGTTAATCGGTGTTTTAATTCCTCGAAACTCATTTGACATTCATCAATCCTTCCCAAAATCAAAGAAAATCCCTCGACAAAACTCCTATAGTATCTAGCAAGTCCAAGAAAACTCTTATTCTTAATCACATTACTCAGAGCTTCCTACTTAATCACTGCTTCTATTTTCTTTGGGTCTACCTGTATGCTCTATCCAGACACTACATAACCTAAGAATACTACTTAATCAAGCCAAAATTCACACTTACTAAACTTGGCATATAATTGCTTTTCTCTCATTATCTGTAGGATTAACCTTAAATGTTCATAATGTTCCCCTCTACTCTTTGAATACACCAAAATATCATCTATGAATACAATCACAAAGTGATCTAGGTAAGGTTGAAATACCTTATTTATCAAAGCCATAAAAGCAACTAGAGCATTTGTTAAACCAAAGGCATAGTAAACACATGAGCTCCTTGTAATTGATCAAATAAATCATCAGTCCTTGGTAAAGGATATTTATTCTTCACTGTCACCCGATTCAACTACCTATAATCAATACACAATTTCAGAGTTCCATCTTTCTTCTTCACAAATAAGTTTAAGGCTTTCTAAGGTGACACACTTAGTCTGATAAAACCCTTATCTCATAACTCTGGTAACTGAACCTTAACTTCCTTAATTTCTACAGGTGTCATCCTATATGGAGGAATAGATATAAGAGCAATACCCGGAACTAAGTCAATAGTGAATTCTGTCTCCCTATCTGGAAACTAGATAATTTAGTGGGAAACACATCTAGAAAATCCTTAATAATAAGAATATCCTGTACTGTCTACTCAGTACGGGTATCAATTACATAGGCTAAATAAGCCTCACATCCTCTTCTAATCAATCTTAAAGCACTCATTGATGAAATCAATCTGGCTGGCACTACTTGATAACACCTCGAAATATTACTCTCGGCTGATTGGGAGATTCAATAATCACCTCCTTAGTATAATAGTTCATCACAACCCTATGAGTAGTGAGTCAATCCATACCTAAGATAAGGTCTATCTTATTTAATTGCGATACTATTAGATCAGCTTCTAACTCTACTTGATCAACTCGAATCATGCACTCTTTACACACTTCTCCTATCACTATAGTACTACCTATTGATGTTCTCACTTCTAAACCACATTTCAACATTTCTCTTTTACAATGCAATTTAGATGTCAGATGTGGTGTGGTAAACAAGTATGTAGAACCTGAATTTAACAATGCAAATGCTTCAAATTGAAAGACATTTAACAGACTTGTTACTACATCCAGAGAGTTCTAAGTCTCCTGTCTGGTGATGGAAAAAATTTTGTCTTGAGACTACGGTTGATTACTCCACACCTCAGTCCCGATAGTAGGACCAGCTAAACTCACTCTGCCTCTACCTTTACCTCTCTGTCCTGATCCACTAGCTCTTCTCTACTGGACAGTAGTCTCAATTATTGATCCTTCTCTCAATGTAGATTTTACTCAAAAAATTGCAGGACAGTTTTTGACAACGAAGGCAAGCTTCAAATAACTTCCAACATTCTCTAATATATTTCTTTCCACAATGTTCACAGTAGGCACCTGCTTAAATACTGGATGTTTACCACTACCAGATTGTATAAAACTGTCCCTCGGTCTAAACCCTAACTGTCTCAATCTAGTCAGTGGTTAAAACAATCTATTCTGGCGTTTACTAAATCTTCTACCAAAATCAACTTAGGATTCACTAAGTCTCTTCATTCTGAACTCTTGTCTGTATTCTCCTTGTCCATCTTTCAACAATTGTTTAATTCTAATTGAGACAACTCTCAATTTTGAAAAAATGCTCAGATTAGTAATACCTAATCTCGTTCTAATCTCCATATTCAGCCCATCCTCAAACTGTCTACACTTATCTTCCTCGGTTGGAACTAATGCAGTTGCATATCCCATTAACTCATTGAATCATATCTCGTATTCAGCTACAGTGAGACTTCCTTGCTTCGGATTTAGAAATTCCTTCATCTTCCTATCCAAATAGATCTTCAGCATATAATTCTCCTTTAAGACTTTCTGTAAGTCTTCCCACGTTAAACCATAAGGTCTGGTGGTACTGTCTGGAGTAGTTTTTCACCACTGATGAGCCAGACCTTGCAGTAGCAAAACTGCATAGTCAAACTTCTCAACAGGCTCGTAATCCATCTAATCAAATATCCTTTCTGTTCTCTCTAACCATCCTTCTGTCTCAGCAAGGTCTGTACTTCCATAGAAGACTACGATCCCCTGCTTCCTAAGTTTATCATATCTCTTTTCTTTCCTCTCAGGAATTATATGAGGCATTTGGTTAGGTTGAGGTACTCGAGACTCCATATTGGCTCCTAAAGACTGTAGGTCATCTGACTTTAGGACTTGATCACCTATAGCGGATAACCTATAATAATATAAAAAAAATCGCGATTACTATACGAGTCTCTCACTATATATCATGTCTAAATGTTCATATAAGTCCTTATGGATGTCAAACTATGCTCTGATACCAAAACCTTGTAACACCCTACCTTTAGGAGGCAGATCTTGAACATTTATTAGATATTCAAGAACATATTTTATGAAAGTAGCATATTCGAGCAATCACATTCACTTTCTATGGCATCGTACATATAGCACAAATATTCAAAAGATCAACTCCTTATTTTATTTATAAAACCTAATTACATTGTAGCATTTTTGCATATAATACATATATTTTCACTACCAAAAATATCAAAGAATTACTACTCATTTACAAGATGTTTTACATGAATGAGGAACTATACAAAAACTCCTTAATATCAGCTGACCATTATTAAGTCCAAAATCGATAGAACTAGACTTGTACTAGTTTGCCTTAGGAACTATGTCTCCTTTGTACTTGAAAATCAATATTTACAATTTTGATGAGTTTTGTGAACTCAATGAGTGAATCATCATCGATGTGCTCACTCATATCAAATCACAAAGATAGTTCACATTCTAAATTCACAGACAAATTATATCATCACATATTGAGCATCACTTCACATATCATCATATTTAATTAAATACAATTTTGTGCATTGTTTCACATTTCTAATTTAGAACAATTCAAATAATTCATTTAAAACATTCATATAATACATATCAATTTGTATGTGTAATACACATGTGACCACTTTCATTGTTAATTTGTTGTGACCGAGTGCCTTTTTTAACTGTCCTGTATCTTTGAGGATACCAGACTCATTAGTAACTGTCTTGTATCCGTTGTAGATACCAGGCTCATTAATCACTAAGCCTGTGGCTCCTTATACGTATTTCTAAGTTTTAAGCTCTTTTTTTTAACTGACGAATCCAATCACAACTTCATTATTTGATCATGCATATCATGAAATAAAATGCATCAATTTACATATTATGACAATCAAACATATCTAATATTAATAAATGAAAAAATCACCATACCAAACAATTACCATTATGTTAGTTTTACTCACCCCAGATAAAAAATACGATAAAAGAGATGTATATTGATAATGTAATAAGATGAAGAATAATAATTAAAAATTAGAAAAACAATTAGATCGTCAATGAAATTAAACCAAAAGATGAAGGTTATGTTCTAACATAGGGGGGACAAAATGACCCAACTCGCTGGCTCGACCCAACCCAGCCCATTTTTTACCAGGGTTGATCAGGCCGCGGGTTGACCATGGTCCACCCGTGGTCGACCTGTGGGGTGCCCTTTTTTTCAAAACAATGTCATTTTTAAACTTTTTTGCTTAAAAAAAATCAAATGCTAGCCCAGCCCGCCCATGCCCATCGGGACCATAGGGCGGGCCACGGGCTGATAGGGCTAGACGCAGGCCAACCCATCCTGGCCCGGCTCATTGACATGTCGATTTTGACATAAATAAATGATATTACCTCAAGCATTATTGCACTTTCTAACTTCTTTTGCAAGGATTTCTTAGATATCTTTAGGAAACCTTCAAGTAAAATATAGCTAAAAATAAATTCTATAAATGTCCTATTTCACATTTTTGTTGCACAAGATTTTATAGATAATTTGCATGGTAGTTTCAGACTAATTGAGGCCTTTCAGCCATTGTAAAAGATGAATATCTTACCAACTTGACAAGTTTGTCTTTTTGCCAACAGAAAGTTCTTTGTTGCGCTTCAGTAGTCCACAAGAGATCATATAATTTTTAACCACCCAATTACACCAGCTCCGAAAGTTTTTCTAACACAGATTCTGGCCATTCCTTGGTTCCATACCAAAATGGTTTATCAGAATAAGGTAACAATAAGTGGGAAACTTCTCTAGAACTTGATGAAATAGGCAATCTACGCTAAAGCGTTGAATCAACTATAGTTTGCTTCACCGTCACTTTAATTTAACCAAGGTGGACGACAGAAATATTACTAAAAGCTGATTACATTATCAGCTTACCATTTCATCACAAATAAAACAAGAAACAAGCTCTTCTAGATAATACAATTCCTTAAACCTGCTTCTGAAGACTGAAAGCCAACAGGCGCATTAGCAATATGCAATTCAGCTTTGGAAGGGGGTGATCTTGATGACAAGTCCTGGAAAAACGTCATCAGGATCATGAATGTGCGGATTCTTCTCAACAATAAAAGGGTCCCCACATTTCTCACTGATTGTCTGCAGCGTCTCTCCTTCTCGGACAACATAAATCTCGTCGCATGGCTTGCTCCCCATGTCCCTGTGGGCCGACATAACCACGCTAGACTCACTTTCACTCATTTCACAGCAATTTAAAACCATCATAATCGCCATGAACAAAGCACAGTAACATGATATCCTCTCGGCCATCAAAGTTGATGAAGAAGCACCCACCATTCTCAAACCAGCTTCTGATCTTCTCTTGATATTTCTGCAAGAAGTTGATATCTGTTACATATGATGTGTAGTTGCTCGAGGTTTCTTGAACTGGTAATGATGTCAATAAGGAGAGAGTTAAATAACAGAAAGCGTTACTTAATTTATCAGGTGGTTGAAGTGGGTATGGTTTATTGGCCCGTTGCTTCAAACTTCAGTGTGGTAGGTCGAGTGTCAGCATGAGATCAGGATTTCTTCTTCAATATAGAGTTCGGAGTTGGTTTAACTGTTTTTTTGGGTTTCTTTTCTCATTCTTAGTTTCTTACGTCCACAACGTTGACTTGTTTGCATTTATTTCTAACATTAATCAAGCGTGTTGACTTTTAAGTTTCAATGGTCAAGTATGTCTTTGACAATACACCAGTTATTTAATAAACAGTTTCCTAATGATTCAGGGCAGTGTCGAAAGATGCGAGTCGACTGGCTTCAGGTCAACGTAAACAAAGCACAAATTGCCGAGTTTTTGCTTGTCTCTGCACGGCACTCCTACGGGCAACATAAATGGTTCAGCTGGTTATTTTGGTATATTTGGTCCTATGGCAGCACAATCGTTGCTGACCTGTTCCTGTAGTTGAACTAATCGCCGAATTGGGGTCATTGAAGTCGTAACTCGCGGTCGTTACTTCTTACGAGCCACGAGGGCTCGAGAAAAGAAATTCCAAAGAAAGAATGAAGGAATCGTAATATAGATATAAACTGATCCCATTTGTCACGATTTAATTGGTTTCCAAGTACTCGCCCGTGAAATAGGTAGGCACTAATGTTGTACAGGTTCTGTGAAATTTATGTCAATTCAACAGTTGCAATAATCGAACTCAGAAAATTATCTAATATTCAAGGGTGGCGAACAATCCACTATTTCTTTATTCAGGTCAACAGGAAGCAAGTGAATGTTTTCTCTCGTCCATACAGAATTCGAGAAAATGTTTTGTCACCGTAAGACCAGCCTCTTCCAAGGCTCTAAAACCGAGAACTTTGATTGTCATTAGAGGGTTAAAGACAAGTCACAAGCGGCCCAATCTCAAATTTCAGTTTCTGCCATCTTCTATAATTTGTAGTACCAACAAGAAGCTCTCATGGTTTCAACAGCAGGGTTCTAATATAATCAAGGACTTCATCCACATTCACTGTCCAAGCAACAGTAACAGGGGAATGTCCTGACCATGGGTTGCTTGAGTTCCATCTACATACAAATCACAGCATCATAAATAGTACAAAACAACCAAACTAATTAAACCTACTAAAAATGTAGCAAAACTCAAACCTACTTCTTCAATCCTTGGTCCATCAGAGTATGTCCCGCGCAGATGCCTTGTGTCTCAACCCTCACAACCCCTTTCCTATAAGTGAAGAGATCGGGGCGTACCAATGCCACAAAGCTGACAGGATCATGGAGGAAAATCCCTGAAACCACATTCAGAGTCATTACCTGCAAGAAATAAAAGAAGCAACCACAACAAAATCAAACGTCACTGCGTTAAGAACATCAATTATCCCATGTGCTTACCATATACACCATCAGATTTCACATGCCAGTCTCTATAGAATTTGCACATATCGCATAATACTTGAGTATACTTCCCTTTAGATTGCCTTAATGATTGAAGGTCATCATCTGTATTTCAGCATAAATATGATTACCATCAAAGAGCTTTTACATAAAAGGCGTAATAAGACATCCATGTGATGATTCCATTCCACCTGTAAATTTAACTTGGGTTGTGATATTTATTCCAATAACGGTGATGTCTGCTCCAGAAGTGAACACTACATCTGCTGCTTCTGGGTCTCCAAAAATCTGTAAATTACCTAAATTATCAGCTTGCATAGCACGCACTTGGGCAATAAAATTTTTCCAAATGAAGCAAAACATTAAATCTTCAAAATACAATTACTTCGCTATGCAGAAGCAGAATGTAAACTATCAAGATAAATCCAAACCTGGTTGAATTGAGTAGAGCTTCCTTCAAAAAATTTAGCAAAGCAAGAGATTTAGAAACGAGTTCTAGGACATTAATTGAAGCAGAAACTGAATCAGATCTTTTATGTGTTTTCTAGAGACAACAGTAAACCAAATTCGGATAGCATCATGTATTTTCAAGAACTGAGAACAAAACTTACATTTGCTTCAGCGGCAGGATTGACATTTCCCAAAGCAAAGAAAGCACCTCCAAGTATGACAATAGTTTTCACTTTCCTTGCAAAGGAAGAGTCTCTTTTGATTGCCTGATATTGGAGCAGTAATGTTATGCAATCACGAAATTCAAAATTATTTACTGCAAATGGAAACTGGAGTTGATAACTTACCAAAGCCAGGTTAGTCAGTGGCCCTAGTGCAAGTATAGCTACCTCACCAGGGTACTCATTAACCTTATCAACCAAAAATTCTGAAGCAGTCTTCTCAGATTTCCTTGCTTTAGGAGAAGGGAGGCATATGTTGCCTAATCCATCAGAACCATGAGCGAAATCAGCAACACGAGGCCTTCCTCCCTAACCAGCAGAAGGGATGGTTTAAAAATAAGAAAACATGAACTGATGCATATTAGAAAGTTAACAAGGTGAGAGAAATACTAACAGAAAGGATCATGGAAGAATATTAGTTTAGATGTTTTGCTACATATCAATGTAATAGAGAAGCTATTCAAAATCAAGTCAAAGGCATATGCCCAAGAAGTATGGAAAAATAAATAGGGTAAGGAACAGAAATTCTCATATGTGGCCAGGTGTTACTGCTTCTTCCTTTCTTTCTTTTGGCAAGAATGATGAGTGTGATAAAAGAAAGGATTTCACAATAGCATAATTTACCACAGCCTGCACGTCTCATTTGCTAAGTAAAAGAATACTTTTCGATTTGTTGCTGCATTTTGACTCATACAGAATATAAAATTAAAAGAATGTGTTTGGCTTCGTTCTATACATTACTTTCCAAAAGAAAAGAACAGATACTCTTTGCCCCATTTCAAAAGCAAAAACTAGTTATTTTGTTCAAAACTAAAGTTAGAGATGTTACCACCAAATGTATCGCTGTTTTTAAAAATCAAATTCTTTACTAGTGATGCACTTATTTCTTGCTTTACTTTCACTTTCAGGAAGTTGACAGCAAAAAGTGGTTCCAACAAAACACTAAAAGTAAAGAAATAAAATATTTTAAAGTTACTGAAGCTACTATATAAGTCCAACTTCACCATAAACTTTGCCGATTAAGCCAAGTAGATATATATAGACAATTACCTTCAGAGGTTCACGACGGCCCTCAGCCACGGGAAGATCAGTCCGCCCTGCAATCTCACACTATCCTTTTGCACATTATAAAATGGAATTGATCATGAAAGTGTCCTCCGTATATGAAAACTCTGAAAGACGACAAATTAATTACTATGTCACAGAAGACAAGCAAATGACAGGCGCACATACCAGAAGCAAAGCATTGCGAGTGGCATCCTCTGTGTTGACATTACCAAATATCGTTGTCAACCCTATGATTTCTATCTCCGGAGACTGAAATGCCATCAAGATTGCCATGCTGTCATCTGTCAACAATAAGCACGATTAACAAAACTAATTCAGCATCATAAATTCGCAACCTAACTAAAACAACAGATTTTGGAACGTACAACTTTCAGGAAACAAAAAAAGCAACCTTTATTGATGCCTGGGAAAGGATAAAACTTTTGAAAACACCAGATTCTCCAAAAGTTGGAGGAATCATTCCATCTTTTTCAAGCTACTGGCAAATGGCAGCCAAGTGACGTTTGATACATTTCCCTATTCTTTTGATTCTGTCCTATACAGTTCATGTAGATGATGCAAGTGAATGGAACATCAATCTTGGCTAGCGAGTTAAACATCCATTTTCGACGCCCTTTTAAAAGCCACGACAGACAAGTGAGAAAAAAAAGGAAGTGCACATCTTTGTTTTGCCCTCAAGTTCTGTAACTATATCTGAACTTTAAAAGGGGAGAAATGAAATTATCATGAAATTGATAAAACCATGACCAGAAGACGATTTTTCAATTATTCATTTTCACTTCTTTTTCTTTGCGGATTACAATAGCAAAGGAACAACGGGCCGTTTAACCAATCACATTATATATTTCTCCCTCAATCCTCTATCCCCAGAATCCAAGAAGAGCAGAAACGCATAGACAAACAACATAAAACTCGAGGAAGAAAAGCCACTCCTTGTACGAAACAATCACGTGTATAACATTACTGAATCACCAGTACACAATTTTTTTAACCATAAATTTCGGCGAAAGAACCCAAAACGCAATTTCTCTTCATACATTGCATCCAAGAAACAGAGAAACAAAAAGTAAAACAGAAAAACTCACCGATCCCAGGATCAGTATCGATAATGAGCTTGGAAGGATTCAATACGCCATCGTGCAGACTGTTCATTCTCTTTGACACGCCCCCTATATCTACTAAAGAAAGCTCTAAGGATGTGAAACAGCAATCAAGATTCAATCTCTATCAATCAACCAGTATCTGTCTTCTATCCCTATCTCTCTTATATCAAAATATATAGAAGGAGAAGATGTCACAGTTGTAGTAGATATGGATATTAAAATGAAGGTTTAACTTGAAAGGAGTATATACGATTATATTATATCCATATACTTGGCGAAAGACAAAGACTGCTTGGCGGGAAGCGTTACTGGCTGGTGGGTTTTTGGAGGTGGAAGATACGACGGAGACGCCGGTGCGAAGCAGAGTTGCCACCGCACGACGACAACGCGACAACCTATGTTCTCGCTGGCTGGTGGATTTTGGGATTGCATGTGACCGATGGCTTTTGAAGGAACAAAGAAACCATAGACAAAGTTTTGAGACTTTGACCAATCCTTTTTTGACACGTGGGTATATTCCGCTTCTTCATCTGAATATATTCCGGTTCCCCTTTGATTATTACAATCACAAAATCTTGTGGGGCCGTCGATTTTGTCGTGATTTTGTGATAATATGATAAAGGGAAGATCATACGGGCATATCCAAACTCTTAAGAGATTTCCCAGCGATCTCAAATTTTTTAAAAAAATTTTAAAAGTGAATTGGGATATTTGTTCGTTACTTTTATGGGTAATTTGAGAGATTTCCCAAGATCTTGAATAAATTTTGAAGGCTTCCATACTTAAAAGGTGACTACTCCACATAATTTATTAATAAATATATAGTAAAAAATAATATTTTATTCATATATTATAAACGTATTTAACGGGTTCATTCTTAAATTTTACGATAATAGAAATTATTCTGTAAATGGATGTTAATGTTGAAAATTAATTTATAATAATAGATTTTGTGCATATTTAAACTTTTATGAATATTTTAAAAAATAATTCATAATTTATCAAAGTTTTGATACATACATGTTCTTGTATGATAGGATTGTGTAAAATCTCAAAATTAATCTCTAACATTTTACGATTCTCAAAGTATTAAAGTTTAAGGATTTTTTTTAGTAAATGACAGTTTTTTTTGGAAAATAGAAAGATATTGGCTGTTTGATCATATCAAACGGCTGATAATTATAATTGATAATCAGTTAATTAGGTTGGAGGATTTAACTCAATCCGATATTCATAAAGTGATTTGGTCTGACGACTGAGAAATTAAAAAATAGAAAGACGATTGTGTTTAAAAGTTATTACAAATTACTCAAAATATCATCTTTTATTATTGCTTTCCTTTCACCAAACTTCAACTTGATTAATATGGAGAAAGAAAGTTGTAGTAATAATAATAACATTTATTTTTACTAATTATTATTATTATTATAGTTATAAACTTAATTTTTGTGAAATTAAATATCTAAATTTTAAATTCTTATGAAAATATTCAAAGAAATACTAAGATGTAATAATCTTATTCTTATAAATCTTTTTATTAGTCATACCCTCATAAGTTATTTTATACATAAATAGTTAATTTTACCTGGTTCTGTCTGATTTTGGTGAGGCTGGGTGCTGCTACTTGGATCCATAGGATTGGTTGATTTGAGCACTGAAACACCTGCAAAA
>JAOSBN010000004.1:33503906-33521208 GCA_027563595.1 Erythroxylum suave | reverse complement strand
TTCCCATCTGAGTTTTAGCGGTTCTTCACTTTCTTGCATTCATCTTATTCCTTTTTGTGAATATGAGAAGATTCTGTTTCTTAATTCTTGACATAATTAAAAGAGTGGCTTCCTTGATTCTTAAGTCTAATCTCTTCTTGAACTAGCATATTGTGCAACTCATACATATTCCATTTGTTCTTTATGGTATTGTAGTTCATTTGGAAGGGACCATACTAAGACATTAATGAGTTCAAGATGAACTATACAAGGAAGCTTTCATCCAATTCCATTCCCAATAACATAAGTATTGTCGCAATGTTTGTCATCTTAATGATGTGTTCAAGCATAGTACGTGATCCATCAAACTTCATGATAGTCAGTATACCTATAAGAGTCTTAACAAGAGAATTATTAATAGTTTGGGAGCGCCCTTCCATAAACTTAATTAATTTTTTAACACTTTTAGTTTTGGGAAGAACATACTTAATATTGCTAGCAATTGTCATCTTCATATACATCATACTCAATTTGTTTGATCTTTGCCCACTGTAGAAATGAAGTTTCTCCTCATCAGTGCTCAAAACATTCAAAGAATATGATTTGTAACTTCTGAGTGAAGTTTGAGTCCAAAACTCCAAGATAGAATTAGATTTGTTCACTATATTTAGAAAGTTTCAGTCCATTAAACATCATAATATATGGCAGATTCGAATGCATGGCAATAATAGATGTAGGAAATTAAAACTTAACATTAATGCTTTGATTCATACAACAACATGCTACAAAGGTTCCAAAAAACTTAATAAATTGTATAATAATGTTCAACTTTGGGCAATCGATTAACACACTATATAACACATAATGATTCTCATAAATTGTATACTAATGTTTAACTTTAGTCAATCCATTAATATACCATACAATAAATAATGATGCTAATATGTTTACAATTCAGCAATCATACATACACCAATTAGAAATATTTATTATCTTTAGACCTTTGAACACAATTAATTATGTATATGCATTACCTACATTTATTCTCATTAACAATAAAATAAACAAAACACCTTCGATTTTTTTAATTCCATAGATTACATATGAAATTCACCTTTGGAAACAACCTCTCTACTAGTTAGGGGTAAGGTTACGTATGACTGGATCTCCTTAAACCCCACATGTTAGTGTGATTTTTACTAGGTTGTTTTTGTTGTAAATAATAAAATAACATTCAAAATCATTAAATTTATGAAAAAATATTCATAAAGTTCTCTTAATCATGAGAAATCTACATTAAAGGAGAATCATGAATTTCTTATGATCATGCTCCGATATTACATGAAGCATAATTTCCATAAACATAATAGGATATAGAAATTTATGGAACACATACACATTCAATCATGAACATAACTTATTTAAATATGTATAAAGAAAAAGTTTCTGAATATTAACCTTTGTTCATAGCACAGTGATGAATAAATGATTTTTAATAAGCTCCTTACTTAATCTGTCTCTTTCCTTGAACTTCCTCTCTCACTTTCTTTCATGATGGTGTTTTGCAGGAGTAGGCAAAAACCTAAAAAAAACTGAACCGACCCGTAAAACCGAAGAAACTGAGCAAAATGGGTTAGTGTGGAGTAGTGTGATAGTCGGTTTAGTTTTGGATATTGATAAAACTGACTATATCGGTTTAGATGCAGTGTAGGCAAAATTTTTTACCAAACCAACCCGAACCAAACCGATCAAGTAAAAATAAAACAAAATTATATTTTTTTATACATCTAAACCTAGATATATAAGGTAATATTTTTACCTTCTCGCTTTCTTCTCAAACTCTCTAGGCTCTTCTCTGAGTCTCACTCTCTCATCTCCAACTCTCTTCTCTGAGTCCCACCCTCTCATCTCAAGCTCTCTTCTTTCTGGCTCACCCTCTCATCTCGAACTCTTTTCTTTGTGGCTCTATGCCATCTCGATTCGAAAGCCCCTTCGACCAGAACCTTAAATCCCTAACTCTTCTTGACCTTCTTCTTTGCCATCTTCTTCGTCTTCTTTTGCTTCTCTTCTTTTTTTTCATCATCCTAGTGAAAGGAGTTGGTGTGGAGACGTGGAGTTATGAGTTCTGAGTTGTGAGTTTGTGAATTATGAGAGTTTGTCTTGATTTTGTAATCGATTGAAGTAATCAAACCTAACCGAACCGCAAGGCACACTGAAAATTCAATTTCCTTTAACTCACCAAACCGCAAGGCACATTGAAAATTCAATTTCCTTTAACTCACCAAATCTATCCTCTTTTGTACATTTTAACACTTACCAAAATAAGGTTCTATATATGTGGCCTTTTATGATCTTTTAACCAATTTGTATAAACATATCACAAATTTTTTATTTTCAGCTTCCAAAAAGAGATTCTTTAATACATCCACTAAATTGTAATTCTGCAAGAAAATATTGATATTACAAATTTAATATACATAAACAACAAAAGAATATGCATTTTTCAGGCCAATTGCACACCAAATAAATTTTCAATTATAAAAAGTTAGGAAGAACACTACAAATAAGAAGTTATAAAAGTTTTAGATACTAATTTAATAAACTACCACTGTAAGTACATTGTCATTTACACATTATAATCTATCAATCATTTACTGTTTCGATTAAACACTAAATAAATTATTAATTGTAGGTTCTATATATATATATATATGTTAATACTATATTTTCAATTTAACACATTTATATGTATTGTAATTGAAGAAACAATCAAGATTTGACCTTTTATTAATCACTTACAAAATTCCAAGCATTTCCACTCATATTGATATCTTCATAAATCAACTTCTCAAACTTTACATTCTTCAGTCATAGGAACACATCCTTTTTAGCTAAACAATTTAACCCTTTTCATATTAATTCACTAATGTGATTCAGCCTTTAATGGCTCAAATTTCATGTCTCCATATCCATAGCAGTCATAGTATATCTCTTAACGAAAGTTTTTCTATAATACAATTTAGACATTTTTCTTCTCTTGGGCCACAATCAAGTTCCATTTTCTTATTTTCCATTTTTCTCCACTAAAATAATTACGATAAGCTTTATCACCAAACAGTTGGATAAAAAATAAGTTGAACCTCACCCTTGGAGCATGTTTAATTTCCTTGATTAATTACTTTGTTCCCTTATTTATTTGCAAGTAAATATCAACAATAGTAATAACCTTGGAGACACATCATTACTCATCCTCAAAATGTCAAAGTCACCTGATGAGTAAGGTGTGACAAACTCCCCCTTAAGTGTAACATGTGGTGTAGCACCATTATCCACTGTCCATACGCTTTTATCATATACAAGATCAAATCATAATTTTGAAGAAGAACAAGTTCATCACAGGTTGTTATAGACACACTATAATCATTATTATGATCTTATTATATCTACCTTCCTTTCTTGTCTTTGTTCCTCCTTTTCAATATAAATTAACTTTTCTTAGTATGACCCCTTTTATGATAATAGTGGCACTCAACATTCTTATACCTAGATTTGGACTTGCTTTTGCTCATGTCTCTGGTAGGCTTCTATATTCTTTTTTTTCCTCCCCTACTTCAATAACAAGCACCTTGGATTGAGATGAAGAACCATTTATCTTTCTTCTCATCTTTTCATTAAGAACATCACATTTTATTGTTTGCAAAGAAACAATACCATTTAGGGTAGAATTAGTTAAAGAGACTTTATATATGTCTTATGAATCAGGTAGAGTCATTAAGAACATCACATTTTATTGTTTGCAAAGAAACAATACCATTTAGGGTAGAATTAGTTAAACAGACTTTATATATGTCTTATGAATCAGGTAGAGTCTTCAGTAGCTATAGCCTTAAAATCTCATCATTAATAATTGGTATAAGAGGCCTTACAAATCATTCAAGTGAACTGAAATGAAAGTCCCATCATTATATATCAAATTCATCAATGAATTCAGTACAAGTAATTTATTTGTTCCCTAATTTGGAGGCATACAGAGATACTATCTTCTCTCATAAATTTCTAATACATGTCTCCTTATCAATATGATTACAAACATTATCTTCTACCAAATGAAGCCACAAACTTATTGATGCTCAGTTTTAAATTTTTCATCAGACTTAGATTTTGCTTTCTAATTAGCAAAGATTGGTAAATTAAATTTTCACAAATAATAAATCCTTCATCTTCCCTTTCCAAAGATGGTAGTTAGTGCCGTTTAAACAGACCATCATGCTTATATTTGCCTCCATCATTTAAGCAAGTTAAGCTAAGATAATGATAAACCTTGCTCTACACCGCTTATTTGGGATGAAAAACACAATCAATCCCTCAATTGTAAGAAACAATAAGAAGTAAATAGATAAACTAAATGGAAAAAATTCAAGTATAAATAGAAAGACACCCGATTCTCACTTGGAAAGCCTATTAAATTAAAGGTAAAAATCACTAGTTATCAAGACTAATCAAGTATGCTTCACTGTGATCAAGCCAAAGTATAAATAGTCCCAATCAAATGCAGAAAACTATGCCAAAAATCATCCTCTAAAATAAAGTACAAATATAAGCAACATGAATCAAGAAAGTGAAGAAAAAGCTTCCACCAATGGCCTCGATTCCAAAACAAATATCACCGTCTAGTAGTCACTAATGGGAAAACTGACTGTTGGATATAAAAACCCATTGTGTCCTTGACTTGTTGACCAAATTTTAGCTTGATCAGACCATGAATGGCTTATTGATTATTTGATCATGGCTACTGGAGTAAAGAACTGTCTCTTGTTTTCTTTATGCTATTCTCACATTTTCACTACTATTGTGTGGCTACAAAACACTAAATTTCAAATGGTAAAAGCAACTCTAGTATAATCCTTCTCCACTTTGTTAAGTGAGAAACATATGGACTTGCAACTTTGGACCTTTGTCCATATAGGAAAGGGGCCCAAAACCCAACAAAAGAGCACCTAAATTTTAATATTATGGAAAAATTTTCATTGAACCATTTAAACATTTATTCTATATATAATTTTGATAGGAAAAACAAAATTTGGCTAGGAAAAGAATTAGAATAAATAAAAAATAGACACATTTATGATGAATTTTTAAGGTTTTAATCTCAAGCATATGACCAAAGCCAAGCTATAAGACAAAAGATAAACAAAATGTCAAGTAAAGACTAGATAAACATATTCAATTTATGCTTCAAGAAATATAAAGTTCATTTGAGGTCATAACAATTATATTATAACTGAAATATAACAATGCCAAACTTTACACAAAAGCAAACTCCAAATAAATTCATAAAAATAAACATGCAAAGAAAGTGATGGTAAATTAAAATACTTCTTTAAATTATACTTTAAATGGGTATGCAATTGCTTATATTGAAAACATATATCAATATGAATAAATGTAAACTAAAAATGATTTATTAACTTCGTAAATTGCAAACATATTTGATGATGCAAAATAAAGATTAATTATTACTTACAAATTTGGAGTTTAGAATGCTAATGATTCTTTAAAGAAAACATTAGATATATTCATAATTTTATGATCTTAAGATTTAAGATTCTCTTTGGAAATTTAAGGATTCATGGATTTTATGGACTTGAATGACTAAAGTATTCCATGAATATTTTTAAATTAGAAATCACATGGGTTTAGATGGGACAATTGTTGTAAAGAATTTTGAAAGGAGGAAGATGAAAGGGAGTACTTATCCAAAAAGATGGCGGACTATGAAAATACATGAGTTCATTCAAATAATATGAAATATGAAACATTTCTACTAACTCTATCGTTTTTTTTAGTTAATTGTGAATAAAAATTATTGTTAATTATATATATATTGATATGCTAAAATGAGAGGGAAAGCACAAAATACTCGACAAATCATATCAACCCATTTAATGGTAAAGTTAATAGAGTATAAATCCAAGTTATAATTACAATAAATTAATTTTTTTACAGTTAATAGCTTTTATATTCTTACTAATATTATATTAAAAATGAATAAAAATATTGATTTAGATATAATTTATGCAATTTTAAAATTATCCAAACCATTTTGATTAACAAATTTACTTAAATTAAAGGGAACAAATTTATGGAGTAAGTAATTGGGTTGACGAAATACATAATATTTATAAAAATTAATAAAATGTTATTTTTATTTATAAAGAGGAAATATGATACTTAACCATAATTTTTATTAAAATTTTATTTGAATTTTTTTACCTTTAATTAAATAAAATAAAAAGTGAATGTTTTGTTAAGATAGTTTGGCTTCATGTCAAGAAGGTCCGTGACAAAATTTTACATCTCCTAAGAAGATTAATGAAATATTATAGGGAAAGCTAGAGTAATCTACGCTTCGTTTTTATTGATTTAGAAAAGACATATGATATGATACCTAGGGAAATCATATAGAGCTATTTAGAGGTTAAGGAAGTTCCTTTAACCTATATATGGGTTATTAAGGATATATATGAAAGGGTAAAGATTAGAGTAAGGACGATTGGAGAAGATACATAAAATTTTCCTATCGATATTGGGCTATACCAAGGCTCCTCATTGAACCTTTGTTGTTTATAGTAGTGACAGATAATCTCACCAAGAATATTCAAGGAAATGTGCCTTGATGTATGTTGTTTCTTGACAATATTATCTTAGTGGATGGGACAAAAGAAGGTGTCAATGTTATACTAGAACATTGGAGGGATACATTAGAATCAAAGTCTTTTAAATTGAGCAAGAATAATACTGAATACTCAGAGTGTAACTTGTTGGACTATATGGTGGCTTCTGAAGTAGAGGAAAAGATTACTTCAGAAGTTATACCAAGGAAAGAGTGTTGAAGTACCTAGGTTCGATCATCCACCTAGGTTCTATCATCCAAAGTAGTAGAGAGATCAATGAAGATATCATCCACCGTATCAAATCAGGGTGACTTAAATGGAAAAGTGCATGAGGTCTTCTGTGACAAGAACATACCACTCAAGTTCAAAGGCAAATTCTATCATTTAGCTATTAGGCAGGCCATATATGGGACGAAGTATTGACCTATCAAACAAGTGCATATTCGTAAAGGAAAGGGGGCGGACATGAGGATGCTTTCTTGAATATGTAACCTTACTAGAAGAGATAAGGTCGATGATGTATTGGTAAGAGACAAATTAAATGCGGACAGCATTAAGGAAAAATTGAGAGAGACAAGGCTTAGGCGATTTGGATATGTTAAAAGGAAACACCCTGACACCTCAGTGAAAAGATGCAAAAATTAGTACTTAGATATTGTAAGAAAAAAAAAAGAATGCCTAAGAAGAACTAGAGAGAAATAATCAAGAATGAAATGATTTTGCTGAAACTTACTATAGTCATGACCCATAAAAAAAAAATTGGCGTACTAGGATTCGGATAAAGGATCTTATATAGAGAAATCTTTCTTGTTCTCTTAAGTCTTTTAAACATTTTCCTTCAAGTCTTTCAAATTATTGTTAGCCTTAATATTTTGAGTATTACTTCCATCCTAGTTATTTAGCCTAAGTAGTTTCTTACTTAGTTTGATTACTTTCTTGTAATGGGTGGTTTGATTTATTCTTATACTTGTCTTTTTTACATGTGAGTTTATCATAAACAACTTCTCTACTACGCAAGAGTAAGAATTCATACTATTAGATTTCCTCAAATTCTACGTTTTAACAGGATTCTGACTAGGTATTGTTGTTGTTACCGTACTAGTCATAGTTATGAATGATATATTAAAATTATTGATATTGAACCTAAAATCTCGTTTCATGTTATATGTTATTCAAAAGTCATTTTAAATGTAAAATTAAGTTAAGTTATACCTTTTCCATGGAATTTTGGATCGTGTGGACATTATGCTCACTTTTATTCTCAACCTAGTAAAATTTTACTTTAAAATTAGAAGGACAACATTTCATTAAGTAAATCATCAGCTTAGAGAATGATTAAGTCAGCCAATACAAAAGTTGAATACACAGGAGGAAGCAGTAGATAAAACAAATTTGAAATGGTCGTGAGCCACTCGCAGAGATATGGTTGATAAAGACATGAAAAATCACGATATGGGTCTCGTTTAGACATCGCAACAGTTGGCCCAGAAGCTACTCCAAACTCGACAGTTGGAAGTATGAAAAACATAGTCACTATCCACAAAGCCATTGCCACGAAATTATGATTCTAATGGAAGAAGTAAAAAAAGTGTGCATTAGATTTCAATTGATACGAAATACATAAACTATAGAATTTGGGATTTCAATCGTGGAACTTGGTTGATTACATGTTATAAAATGAAATCCTATTCCGACTGTAACAAAGATAGACAAAAACATAGAAGCAATCTCCGCTTATTAGGATTTTCTAAGAACAAGTAAGCAGGCAGTACTAACTTTAATTCCTTGCGGTCAATGCTGAGTTCTGCGATAAATATACAACGAATATATGCATCAATTAAAACAGTTGGTGTCAAATTAAATTCCTTCAGTTCACACTTTGCAAAACTTGACCTCCTCCTCAAACAAATTGATATAATTATATACCGGCTAAGCAAACAAAGAGCTGATAAGACAGTCCAGTGGTAAAAATCCTTCGATCACTCGTTGTATCCACACAGAAAAGATTGTATTTTATCTTTTCTCAATACCGAAAACAATTTGAAAATTACAAGTTGGTTGTCTGCGGAACGGAACAGAATGGTCTGAATTGATTATGATTTTTCTGTTTTGTGTTCTATAATTATAAAAGTGATTAATAGTTAGTTTCTCTTTTTTTTATATTAATAATAATATTCCTTTACTTGCCACTTAAAGAGAGCGAGTGACGAGTCCCCTGTTATATTCTTTTCGTTAGCTTTTGATTTTTCTATTTTGCGCTTCCTCCTTCAGGTAATGATATGTAATGTCTCTATATTTTCTTCTCTTTTCTCGGGTTTCTTCTTTCGTTCTGTTTGGCTGCCGACAAAATCGATGAGAAACTATAAGAAATTTGAAAATCAATCCGTTTACGTCGTTTCGGCTGAATTTTATCGGTGTTTTGAGATGATTTTAACGGATTTGTTTTGTTTTGTGGTCTAATTTTTGTTTGACAGAAGGGTTGCTTTTTAGAAACAATCGTTGTATTTTAAAAGTTGGAGTTGGAGATCCAAGGATCGGGTAGCCATGGCGGAAGAGCATGGATGCCAAACACCGGAAAGTCACAATTGCCTGAACAACTGCGGCTTTTTCGGGAGTCCGGCGACGATGAACTTGTGCTCCCAATGTTACATGGCCTACCGACTCAAGCAACAGCAACAGGCTCCCAACAAGGCGACTCAATCGGCTTCCACGCCGTCGTCTTCGTTGCCGGCTGTCGATTCTCAGTCTGACTCTCCCGCGATCAGCGTACGGGAGCTGTGGCCGTCGACATTGGAGTCATCAGGTTCGGTGGAACAAAAACCGAGCCGGTGCTTCACGTGCAGGAAACGGGTCGGGTTGACCGGGTTTCAGTGTAGGTGTGGGACGACGTTATGTGGGGCACACAGGTACCCGGAGAAGCACAACTGCACTTATGATTTCAAGAAGGCGGGGAGAGAGGAGATTGCGAAGGCTAATCCTCTCGTCGTAGCTCACAAACTCGAGAGGATTTGATGTCATCCGTCGATCTGATGACTCGTTGATAGATTTCGGTGGTCGACTCCGCACATGAAAACGGTGCCCACGATCAGCATCGGTGAACGAAACGACGAAGCGATGGATAAATTTGTCTATTTCAAACTTATAATATTATATTTCCCAAGATAGGGTTGCAAATCGCATTTTCCTACTTTGTAAAAAGGTGGTTTACTTTTTTAAAAGATATTTCTTTTATCTTTCAATTATTGGTGCGTATTGTATTGGTCGTCTGTCGTAGCTTTACACATTGTTATCAAAGTGATAAAGAAAAGAAAAATTAATTATTAGGTTGTCATGGGATTGGGCTATTGTTCCTTGATGACATTTTCGTCTTCTTTCGTTGTGGTTGATAAAGAAAGGCACACTGGCAGCCTTTCACTTTTAATTGGTCACGTCGATATCGACAGAAAATAGAAAAAAGCATAAAAGCTTAGAGTCATTACTTTCGTGGTTTCATCTTACATGTATCAAATTATTTATATTAATGTGTAGAGGTAATATAGTTAATGGAAACTGATAATTATAAAAATTATTAAAATAATAATTATGTAGTTTAGTTCGAGATAAGAGATATGGTATATAATATAAGCTAAAAGAGAAAAGAGGTATTATTAGAATATTGAAATATTATTACCAAAATTAATAATACCATTTTTTAACAATTATTTTATTTTGTTACAATAATTTTTTTATTCTTATCATAACATTCTTTCATAATTATTTAAAAATTAATAATTTTATAATTCATTGAAAATTTTGAATAATTATTTATAAAATACAAATATTTTAATTATTCAATACCTAATAATTTTTTGAATCAAATACAAATATGATTAAAAACATTTCTCCTTATTAATTTTTAATATTTAATACCAAATATTAGCATAATTATTAATTTGTTTAATATCATTTCAAACATGTATAATCAATAATTCTATTACTATTCCGATTTTCATTTTCATTTTTATTCTCATTTTTATTTGAATTTTTTTATTACCAGCTTAAATTATTATCTTCTTTTTCACTTTGTTGATTTTCCTTTTTTGGTAGATATTATCTTAGTTTTCATTTATTGATATTCCATCTTAGGGATATATTGAATATCATAATAATGATTAAAATGGAATTAATTTGGCATGGGCTGTGATTAATAGATATGATATTATCATCATCATCACCACCCAGTCTGAAATCTCACAATGACGCGGGGTCTAGGGAGGTCCGATAGTACACGGCTTTACCCCTACATAGTAGAAAGGATGTTTCTGGTGGACCTACAATATAAATGAGACAAATATATGAATGATGCAGATTATAGAAATAGAAATAGAAAATAAATGAAAATACAATAAAACTCTAAATAGAAATAATAATACAAAAAAAACTCAAATCTCAAGATATAGCTAAAATAAATTCAAGTAACACTAATAATACTAATCACAAGAAATAATAATAATAAAAATATACTAATAAGATAATACTAATAATAATAATAATAATAATAATAATAATAATAATACCAATAATAAAAACTAATACAAAGACGAGGAGGAAAATAAGACTATAAATACTTTTTTTTTATAAAGAGTATCAGAACTGGTTTACCCATATTTATCATATTTCTACTGAAGGTACTCAAATTACAGATACCCCCAAAGTATTCTCTAGGTATCTAAGCAACATAAAGAACAACAAATGCACAAAATAACAATTGAAGCAACGAAGAAAAATAATAGTCAAAATTGTTGAAAAGAAAGGAAACAGAGAAGGTTATGAACAGATAGAAATTGGTATTCAAATAACAGTATTAGCACCAAACTATCCACACTCCCAGGATACAATTTCAAGCAACCTCCAACTCATTCTACTAATTGTACATCAAGCCCATCTGTTACCTCAAATAACTTCAATACTACGGCCAACGTAAAGACGTAATTTTAAAAACTAAGCCTAGTTTCTCGTAAGCTTCAGAGTTTAAAATAAACAAGCCTTAACAGAAAAACACAAAGCCACTCCCAATTTTTTTTAATCATGGACTTTTAATCAAGTAGATAACTTTCATCCAAAAAAAACCCTCGATTCAATAACCAAGTTAACGACTTTTCAAGAATTAAGCATGCCCGCATAAATAAACATACCAGTAAACATTCAAATAGAGAGAAGGGAACGACAAAAGAAGAGGGTTAAAGTTATTTTTCTGATCACAAACCTGAAAACAAACCTTGGTTGAGTCACCACCGTCGATCGCAGCCGTGAGATAGCGTTAGAAAGAAGAGGCTTTTATTACTGCGATGGCATAATAGGGACAACCTTTGTTTCGTTAACCCTCTATTTCGAGTTATTTGCCTTTGTGCCAGTGGCTCAATGTTCGCTCCAATTAGAGGAGTGTTGTCGGTAATAGTGGCCCGTTTGGATTGGAGGAAAATAAATAAATTTTGACAAGATGAAAAATAGATATGATATTATTATGATATAGGTAAATCAGATTAACCTTTATACAATTTGCTTACTTGAAATTAACGTTGACCAAGAACAATTGGACTATTTCTGGCAAAATCCGCGTTTACGTATGAAACTCCTTGTGTCTTAGGTTGAGGTTTGTTTCGTAACAATCCACAAAATTTGGAATTTACTTAATATCTAATATCTATCCTTTGAGTAGTAGGAGGTTTTAAGCTTTAAAAGACTATACATTGAAATACATAAAGATAAGGGATTTTTTTAAATGAAAAAAATACATTTATATATCCTCTACCTTGGAGTTTATTTGCTTAACTTCGATTAAGAAAAAAATAAAATAAAAGAGACTAAGATAGGCTAAACTAAAGCTGTCAACTAGGGTTAACTTAAAAGGTCCTCATTGAAGAGATTGTCGTTGTCCAAGTAAATTTAGAGTTCATCATTGGCAGAAGATGGTGGTTGTTTGTCTTTGCCAACTCCCCAGCATTGTGGGAACTTGGTTAAACTACCCAACCACACCTCATCAGCCACGACGGAGTTGGAGTCATTGTTGCGGTGCCACGACCAGTGGGCTCTAGTCTCATCTACAATCCTCAACCTCCCATGTCCGAAGCTGGCCTCCCTGTAAAGCGAGAGTGGAGAAGCAGGATTCTTGAACCTGTTCCAAAACAATCACAAGAAGACATGAATATTAGTTAAAAACATCATAATGAGTTTTTATATGTAAATTAACAATTATGTGTATTACTTTAGTGCCAGGCCTTCACGATTCCCTCCATCGCCAATGGTTATGTAGACTGGGCCACATGGATCAGCCTTGTTGTCATATATCCTGGTCTGCAAAGCAAGTAGTAGTGGACCAATGAGGGACGAGAACGAGGCACCACAATTTTTAAATCTTAAAGCCAATGTTATGGGGACATACAAATCGCTCATAAGCATGAACATGCCCAGCAAAGACCACATCGACTCTGGCCTTATACAACACCTCCTCCATAGCTTTTCTCATGCTTTCTCCTTCTCCTTGGTGTGCAGTATTAGTATTATACCATGGTGCATGCAACAACACAACAACCCACGGCGTCTTTTTCCTATCAATTCTGCTCAGATCAGCTTCAAGCCATTTAAACTGATCAGAGTCACTGTCGAAATCCGTGTAAGAACCAAGCATAATAACATGGGCACCGCTGACTTCAAACGAGTAGTACAAGTTTGAAGACGATCCACTCTCTTGGTACGGCATCAGCCACCGTGAATTGTAGGCTTTGAAGCCTTGCGGGATTAAAATTGGGAAGGTCTCTATCTCGTGGTTACCTTCTGTCACCATCCATGGCCTTTGGCTCGCATATTGCTCCACCATTCTTCCAAATGAGTCCCACAGTGGCTGCTGGGTGTCAGCGTATGATAAATCGCCTGGAAGCAAAAGTACATCGTAGTCGTAACTGTTGACATGCTCCAATGTTGAATTGGTCCATTCTGTCTGTCCAAGATCTCCTGCGACAATTGGTTTTATTCTAGTTAGCTCTATGTTTGTTATTCGGTTTTTCGACATTGCATAGTTGGTTGGAGCTACGTACGAAGCTTCTGCTAAAATGGACTTTTAATGTAAGGGGGTTGGTGAAATGTTACTTTATCAAGCGCCATGCTATTGTCTTCAGAAGTGGAAAATTCACATATGAAGCCAAGATTGCTAATTATTCTGCTTGATTCATGTACAATCTTCCCTCATACACCTTTGTTGGAGGTGTTGTTTAGAAAAATTAAACTAGCAACCAACTGACGCAGGAAGATCAAAGATGCCGTCTAGAAGAATTATAGTATCACTTGGATATGGAGTCACATCCCTATAACCAACGTCCTAATCTAATTAGACTTGTATTTCATTTTCATGCACTGAATATTAATTGCAGAACTGCTGGTTTAATTTTACATTAAAAAACTCCAAGTGCTACAGTCCTAGTTCCAAAGTTTTAGATTCAAATTCCAGTTGGATATATTAGAACACTGGGAGATGATTAAGACTTACCAACTACGGCAAATTCAATAGGCAAAATTGCAGGAGGCGTTCTGAAGGAATACTCGGGGCCATAACCTCCACAGCGATAGTAATAGGTGGTGCTTGGCTCTAATGGTCCAATCTTTACATGGTGTATTGCCCCCGAAGTATAGAAAAAGTAAGTATAGTGAGTTTGGTTTCCTTTTGACATAGAATTGTACTTCCCTGACTGCGTTCCATATTCAACTATTGACTCCACATGCTTGTCATCTGTAACCCATGAAACTCTCATCCCATCACTACCAACCAGAGAAATGTGAACCTGAGGATAACATCACGAAAACTCGAAAGTTAATGAACATGGTATATTTATATACGGAACTTCATCAATATCCCACGTAACAACATCTCATATATATTGAAACAAATAGTTAGAGACCTGTTGAGGTTCGGCTTCGGATAGCTTATGAGGAGTGAAGATGATGTTGCGAGCAGAGTGGCGAGAGTATTCATTGTCTGATGCATGATTTTGTGCGGAACGAACTTGATAGAACAAGAAGAAGAGGAAGAAGAAGAAGAGTACGAGTAAATGAAGCGAGGACGGAAACAAGTTCATCATTTTCTGTTGTTCCCCAAGCAAAAGGAAGAAGATGTGAGATATGCAGCAGCTATCTTGTAGAAATGGATTTAAAAGGGTTTCAGAGAATTTGATATATACATATAAAACTTGGAAGTAGAATTGCGTGTTGGTTCATGTAGAAAAGTCAATTGCTAATATTTTGGGTTTAGAAAAAGATACATGCTTACATCAAATGACAGATAGGAAATTCTTCTTCCCACTTCCTCCGGCTTATTTGGCTCCGTTGACACTCTCATCTACGGTATTTCTAGTCAGCTTTTCATGCCTAGAATGCACATTAATTATCACACCCATACATGAACGATGAAACTATCCTGGCCAAGTTCCGTGTCCAGGTATAATTACAGGAATAAGTACTCTTCATTATAGACCACATAAACAAGATGTGGACACCAATGTGAAGTGGGTCTAAGGTGAACGTCACGTATGTCAGCTTGGAAGTATCTCATTTGCCAACGCAATGTCACCACGTTTTCCCTCACCTTGGAAAAAGATGGACCTGTAATTTTCACTTGCAAGGACATCGGGTTGCACAAAGAGTAATGTTTAGTTTCGTGGATAAATAAAAATTTATCAAACCTTAACAAATGTTTAATGAGTTGGTAGAGTTTTCATGCAATAAAAAGAATATTTCATCTAGTAGACGAGGCTGCATAAAGAGTAATTATGTGAAGGGCAACTTAATCACGACTCACATGTCACTCTATTATTGGGGTTGTGTTTTTTGCAATTTTCTAGCCAAGTTGCCAAGAGTCAACAAATTGGATTAGCTAATCAAGTACTCCAATGAAATTTCGTTTTCATGACGAGCAAATTATCTGTGACTCCAATGTCGAGACATTGAAACAAATTGATGTCTGCCCTGAATCTGACTCGATCAGAATTATTAAACTACACAAACAAGGCATGTTGTTTCTATATGATAGGTAGTGACCAGCTAGGTTTCCTTGAAGTTGACATGTCTCTGCCAAATTACGTTATTTTATGAAAGTAGACTCCTAGAGAATATGTTCCATGTTATTTTATGAAAGTAGATTCCTAGAGAATATCCACAACGGTAACTTGTTCTCATAATTAAACTCCTTTGAAACTCTAGCTTCTCTATAGTTTTGGTTGTTGTGACAAAAATTACATAGAAAAAACTAGTCGTCCAAGGAAACCTAACTTATAACAAAGGCACTGAAACGTGGGTTACATTAATTCGTCCTCCAAAAATCTACGTTTGTGTACTCCAAACTTTGAATTTTATGTTACCCTTTCGTGTTATATTAGGTTCATCACCGTCCATGTAAATGTAATATATTAATTCTTAGGATGACTCAAATACAAAAGCTTAAAGAAGACGGTGAAGAAAAAAACAAAACAGCACGCAAAAATGATCACAGCTTAGTTGATTCAAGAATTGATAATTTGTAATATGTGGCACAAGGTCAAGAGCTGGTAGATAATTTAAATTTATTAAGTTATTTGATATTATAAGGTACAGCAACACTTTTTTGAGTAGACAACGGTAGGTTCTAAATCTCTTTGGTATTGAGCGAGAAATCTTATTTGTTAAAACATTTCTCAATGTTAATAGAGATTTGGTTTGACAATAAGGAGGCAAAGTACTATATGAAATTGAACATTGTGGTAGGTATTAAGGTGTTCGTTTCTGTAAGTGTTTCATATATTTGAAAAATGGTTACTCCATGTTTTAGGTAATAAAGAACTATACTGTATCTCACAAAGTACTGGTCAAATTCTATAAAACTACAGGTAACCAGGACATGAATAGGGGAGTCTAGGAAATTAGGATATATAATTAACTAGTTGAGGCTCAAGATTAATAACGGGATTTGATAATTGAGCAATATATACTTAAGATTGCTAAGATTTCGATTGTTAAGAAGTAGTTGAAAGTTCACATTTATATTTCTTGGTGTAATAGCAGAAAATCAGCATAGTGTTAATGGTGCTGGGATCATACTTTCTTTGAGTCTAATTAATCAACAAGTTCTTAATTAAATTTCTTTGATAGTCTCTGTTGGCTTCAAATTTGTTGATTTTCTTGTTTCTTAAGCCTTTCAGTTATGGCCTGAAATGACCTCTGGGGTTAGCCTTTACCACTGTTTTGCATTTCGTACCGTGCCGGTTGGTACCGCACGGTATGTACCATACCGGCAGAAAAATGGTAACGAAATGTTAATTTGAGTACCGGATTTAAATACCGGTTAGTACTAGCCAGTATCGGCTGATATTATATATACCGGTCAAATATCGACCGGTACCGAAAATTTTGAAAAATATAAGGACCAAATTGTAAAATTTTCAAATTTTAATTAAAAATAAAAAACAAAAATTTTGAAAAATGTTCCCTCTCTCTCGCCTTTCCTTCCCGCCCCTCTTCCCCCACACCCAATTTTTTTCAAATATTTTTTAATTTTTCATTTAGTTAAATTTTTATTGTAATTTTTTAATTTTAATTTTTAAAATAAAATAAATATTTTATTACTAATAATAATTATACATTAAATA
>JAOSBN010000004.1:33482941-33499574 GCA_027563595.1 Erythroxylum suave | reverse complement strand
GGTTCTAACGTCATCCTCCAGAGCCACGCTTTGCGCTTCTTGGTCTTGGTTTTGGGATTGTTGCGGTTGATCATGCTTATGTGAGTGTTGAGGGGGTAGCTCGTTTAAGCTAGGGTTTTGGATGATGGGCGGAGGGTGTGTCTGGTGCGGAGGGTGTGTCTGGTGATCAGGATGTGGCGATGGAAGGGTGGCGGGTAGTTGCAAATCCATTCGCTGTAGTGCAAGTGCCGCAACAACGGCTACATCAGGATTTGTTGCCGCCGTCTGACTGATCTGAGTGCTTCTGGACGTGGTGCCCTGATGTCAGGCCCCACGGTGGGCGCCATCTGGTTCAGTCTGATTTTGATGAGGCTAGGCGCTGCTACTCGGATCCATAGGATTGGTTGCTTTTGACACTGAAATACCTACAAAACAATAAGGCACACCGGGGGTTGACTGCTGGTAGGCCCCTCCGACGCTCAAGTTAGTCTTTTTGGAGAGTTTTGGCGGCTAGTGAATAAAGAATAATATGTTTTCGAGAGTCGTACCTTTTTTATGATGAGGTATTGAATTTATATAGTTAATACCTGTAGGAATTAGGTCAATCATCCAATGATGGGAGACCAGTCCATTCGCCGTTCGAAGTTTGGGTTGGGCATAGCACGACCGACCCAACCAAGACCCATTAGTCAATCTCTCATCTTTTTTGAATTCCAACTCAGATTCAACTCTCAAGTCTTGGTCTTTTCTACTTGATTTGTGTTTCTCTGATTCTTTCAGCTTAGTTGAAGTCGTTGAAGTGCTCAACTCGGTGCATACTGCTATTTATTTGGCTATATCCTCAAATATCTCTGTTTAAGTGATCGCTAACGAAGAAGAAGACAACATTGACCAGACAAACATAAATCAAAGACCCACTACAGCAATTGTTGTCATCTTCAACCGTACGCCTTATAGGCATGGTCATCGAAGCCGAGCTATGACCATTATTGTTTAAACAAAAACTATAACATTCGGCAAGAAAGCAATTTTGGGAATATCGTATCTGTAGATTTGGTTATGGTAATTTATTATTACGTATCAGTTAATATCGGGCACTATTTTGAATAATTTTTTAAATTTATAAAATAATATGTAATTTTTTAAATTAAAGAATAGTCCTTTAATATATTCTACTATATAATTTATAATTTTATATAAACCTTATTTTCAAAAATAATAATAATAGAAATTTAAAATAACAATACTTTGTTTATTTTTATTAGTATTATTTTCACATATTTCACATATAAATAATAACCGTAATTAATATAAAAATTACTTAATCATCATATAAATATAAAATTAAGAACAATACAAAGTATTTAAAATATTTTAATTTCATCATATAATAAATAATAATTACATCAAAATATCAAATAAAAAGAGTAATAAAATATTAATGACTCTCTAATAATTTCAATTTACAACAAGAATTCGTGCTGATAAACTAACCAGAAGTGAAACCTAAAACAAAATTATTTACAATTATATTGCATGTATAGACTTTAACAAAAGAAAAGGAGAAACAAAAACTTAGAACTTCATTTAATCGAATTCTTGCTCAAATTGCATTGACCTTAATTCTCATTTGGTATAAAATCTTCATCATTAGGAAGAATCTCATCATCACTATCATTTAATTGCACCAAATAACATGTTAATATTTTTCCATATAAGATTGTTTTCCAAGTCACTCTCATCTATTAAACTTGGTTCCTTATAAACCTAATATGCCGAAAGATCAATATAATCACTGTAAATTGGATCTGCAGAACTATTTATTAGATTAAGAGTCCTATTAAACAATAAAGTTTAATTATTAAAAATTATAAAAAATTATATCTAACTTAATAATGATGATAATATACTTTTTTCGAATCTTTAAATTGTATCAAATAAAGACAAGTTATTTAATCTCTTATACTCTAATCCATTCTTTTTCTTGGAATGAATGAATTTAAATGTTCTCCAATACCTTTTTTTGGATCGATGGAGGTTGACAAATTTAATCCTTCTATGTTTTGATAATAATAATACTTAAGAAATGGTTAAGAAATAATTTTAGGTTAATTGGATCAAAAGGAAGTTAATAAAAAAATGGACTAGCATTTTGATTGGGGACCGATTAGTCAACCAATACATGGCACTAGTCGACTAATGATGGTCAGAGATGAAAAGCGCATATTTTGACTCGGTGATTGATTAGTCAACCAACAATTTCACTAGTCGACTAATGAGGATCAGAAAAATAAAAACGTGGATTGTATGTGAAGATTTTGTATGAGGATTTTGCACATGTATCTCGATGGTCAAAGATTGGAGAATCGATCAGATCTATTGGTTGAAGAACTCAACAAGTCGACTATCACAAAGACTTTAGTCGACTATCACTTTTATAGGGCGATCATTCGAGCTACAGAGCTGAAGACTGATATAGAAGAGTGTTGCTAGTCGACTATTACATATCGAGTAGTTGACTATCAGGTACAGCTAAGCAGACTTTGAATTTGTCAAACGAATTCAAATGGGAGCAAATTTTTTTACAAAAGCCAGGAGCGTTTAGGAGTGCCTTGAAGCCTATAAATAGAGGTCTTCACTTCAGAAGAATTAATCAACAAGCTCTTAAAAGAATCATACATTCTATTGTGCTAAAATTATTCTCTCATTGTTCTTATATTGCTTACATAGCATACTTTGATTATCTTTAGCTGTTATTAGCTTTATCATTTTACTACTATCCTTGTTATTATTGTGAGTTGGGTGATTACAGAAGAATGACTTGAGAGGTAGGATTTGTGCCGATAAAACAAATCATTTGTAAGGTATAACTTGAGCCAGAAGTCAAGTTGATTGGAAAATTTCACACTAAACTAAAAAGTGTATAGTAAAAATCTTTGACAAAATACTAAATGGGAGCTTAGGTAGAGTATGTAGGTCTTTGCACCGAACCTCTATACATATTGTGTTTGCCTCTCTTCTATACACTTTTACTTTATATTTCGATTTGTTTGTGTTTTGCCTTGTGTGTTTTAATTTTCTGTTTTGTAACACTTTGCAAAAAGAGTTGGAAAAACTTAAAAGATCTATTCAACCTCCCCTTCATTAAACCAGGCTACCTATAACAATCCAGTGATGACACTAAACTTGACACACAACAACATAGCGGAAAAAGGTAACACAAATAATCACCCTCCTCTTTTCAATGGTACTAACTACTCTCCTTGGAAAAATCCTATGAAGTTCCACATCGTGAGTGAGGGAGTGGAGTATTAGAAGATCATAATCTTCGGTCCAAATGTTCCTTTGAAAGAAAATGGCAAGGTAAAGATGGAGTTGGAATATGATGACAATGATTGGAAGAAAGCCTTCATCAACGTAAAAGCCATAAAGTTGATATATTGCGCTCTCACCGTTGAGGAGAGAAATTGAGTGAACTCATGCACTAGCGCTTAAGAAATGTGGGAGAGACTATGCATTACTCACGAAGGAACCAACCAAGTTCGAGAAACAAAGATCAACATGCTTCTCCATGATTATGAAATGTTTGTCATGAAGGAAGGTGAGTCTATTTTCACTATTCTTGATCGTTTTGCAGAAATTATCAATGGATTAGGTAACCTTGAAAAGCACATGATGGATAGCGAGAAGGTGAAAAAAATTCTTCGTTCATTGCCAAAAGAATGGGACTCATAAGTGACAGCCATTATGAAGTCCAAAGACCTCAAAAAATTAGAATTCAATGCCTTGGTGGGATCACTCATAAACTATGAGATCATTCTCAAATCAAGAGGAAGAAAAGTCAATTGCTTTAAAAGCTAATGTTTCTTCTCTTGACGAAAATGATGAAGATCTAGCACTTTATACTAGAAATTTGAGAATGTTCAAAGATCTACTCAAAAATAGGAAAAAATAATTACGTGGTGGTATAAACGAAGAAAGAAAGAAGATCACCATGGACAGAAGGACCAAAAGCTATGATGAAAAGATGAGCAATGAAGAGTGTTGGAAATGTAGAAAAAGATGACATCATGCTAGAGAGTGCAAAAGCTCATTTTCTTCCTCAAAATTTCAGAAAAAAAGACAAGTATGATAAAGGAAAGAAGAAAGCTAGTCTTGTAGGCACTTGGAGTGATGATGAGGAAGCATACCTAAGTAAAGATTTTGTTGCAGTGAAGTTTATAACAACATTAATTCAAGCATTAAAAATTATTTATTGCTAATTCTTATAAGAGAGACAGAATTCTAGCTAAAACAATATTAGCATTTAGTGATTAGTATTGTTCAATCTTGTGGATTACGAATTCAATATAAAATAATTCTTTGGTTGAGAATTCTACCTAATTCAAAATAAAAAGCATTTAGTTGAGATTTTTGTATCCAAGCCATTCTATATTTAGTTGAAATTCTTCTATCCAAAGGAAAAACAATGAAAATAAAATGTCAATTCATCTATAAAATAAGGTGCATTTTCGAGATGGTTACGTTGTTTAGTTTGTGTTGATTATATTTTCTATAAAATACCTTAGGTGAAAGATTAAAAATCGAACCCAACAATGCTTGCAAAACAGATGATAATTAATTAAAGAATGTTAAACTAATCCTTGTTTTTGTTATTTGTGCCTTTGACTTTCCATTCATTTATTTCTGAGAATAGAAATGTAAATGAACATGAAATCGTAATCTATTTGTTTGTTTGTATTGTTTATAAATATGTGTGAAGGTTGATACTTGCAAATCTGTAGGAGCAATGTCCACGGATATAGATGAGAGTTGGATAAACCAACTAAGAAATAGTGAGTCTTATATTCAAGGGATTCATGATTTCATGGAATTTACAAAATAGGGTGCACAAAATGAGAAGATTAGATGTCCTTGTAATGTTTGTCAACTAGATAGGAAGAGGTTATTCTCACTAGAGGAGGTAGAAAGTCATTTTGTTTAAAGGATTTTACAAAGATTATAAAGATTGGATATTCTATGGGCTAAACATTCTTACCGAAAATGTTGCTGAACAAATGAGTCGTATAGTTATAATGCCTGATCACCTCAGATTGATAGGCCAAGATAATGTTGTGGGGTTATTGAGGGATGTTATTAGATTTAGTATTCCTTATGAAGGTGAACCTATCTCTGAACCTTATAAGCAACTAGACACTGATGGCATGATGGATGACCCTGGTTTGGCCAATCAGCCCCATGATAAAGAACCTAACATATTCACTAACGAGGAAGAGGTTAAGTTTAAGAAGATACTTGATGCTTCATGTGAAGAGCTGTATGAAGGTTGTACCACTCATTCTAGGTTGTCATTTCTTATACACCTTTTTCACACCAAATGCATGTTTAATTGGCCAGATAAGTCTTTCTCGATCTTGCTTAATCTTTTACTCAATGCATTTTCAAAAATAACCAAATTCCCTTCCTCATACTATCAATCTAAGAAATTGATAACAACTTTGGGTCTTAGATATGAAAAGATACATGGTTGTCCAAATGATTGTACATAGTATGGGGGTGAAAAGTCAAGGGAAAATTTTTTCCCTTCATGTCACATCTTAAGGTGGAAGAATGATAAAAAAAAACATTCCGGCTAAAGTGATGAGACACTTTCCTTTAATTCAAAGATTAAAGAGGATGTACATGTCATCTATGATAGTCGAAGACATGAGATGGCATGATAAGGAAAGGAAAAAGGATGGATTCCTAAGGCATCCGACTGATGCATTAGCTTGGAGGAAATTCAATGCTCGGTATCCTGAATTTGCATGTGATCCTCGAAGTGTTAGGCTATGTTTGGCTAGTGATGGGTTCAATCCATATTGTCTCATGAACACTACCTACAGCACATGGACAGTGATCTTGATCCCTTATAACTTTTCACCATGGGCATGTATGAAAGCATCTTCATTCATTTTGTCCATAATTATTCCTAGTAGAAATGGAACAGGAAATAATATTGACATATATTTGTAGCCTTTACTTCATCAGTTGAAGTTATTATGTGAAGGTCTTGATGCATTTGATTTAGTTATAATGGTAGTACGAAATTAAGTTAAATCGTTATGAATATTCTTTTTGAGATTGTTAAGTACACCAAGGATTGGGTTGACTGTGATAATTAAAACAGTATAAAATTAACTGTTTATACTAACTTAACGATAAATAATTTCTGAAAAAGTAATAAGGACATGTGTTTTGAAGTTTGATCCTATTTATTTTTTACGGATGGCCATTTTGATTGTTTTGGTGGAATTTAAAGACCAATCAGAATAGTAAATTCATTTTGCATTTATAAAATTAATGTGTCATTTAACAACTTTATCTCATTCACGAATCCTTCATGTGGATGTCTTATTGATGCGATCAACTGAAGTTTACAGCTGAGGAGCTTCGTTATGTTATGGACTATAAGCACAACATCTGTAATATGTCTGTTATATCTGAAGCTTAAAGTAAAGGGTTAACAAAAGAAACCTTTTGTGATGGAGGAATAGAAAAAAAAAAAAAAGGTCGTAGCATGTTTGGTAGATTCTCATTTTTGAACTTGAATTGGGACATGGACTAATTGTGCAATTCAAACTATTACTTGTCCTCTTAGATCAAAAGCATGTTAAATGAATGATTCTCAAGATTAAAGATATGGTTTTTCCTTTTCAAAACCAAGTTACAATAGGTTCATTTGTAACGAGTCACAAATTTTAGATTAAATTGTAAAATTTATTATAATAATATGTATGTGAGTGATCTTAAAAAAGTTGCACAAAGCAAATTGTAAGCTTATTTTTTTACTCAAAAAATGTTGGAGTTTTTGGATGTCAAAAACTGTCTAAAAGTGAAAAATATTTACAAAGAAAAGCATCCAAAAGCTTATACAAAGTGTCTAAAATAGCATTTATGTGTCTAAGAAAACCGTTGAAAATGTATGTTTTCGACTCATCTATGCATAAATAGATTTTTTATGCTTAGATGCATAAAAAATGTATGTTTTTTCGATGAATCTATGTGTCTAAAACCTTCGAAAATAGTTTTTATGAAACCTTTTTTACGTTTTATAAAGCATCTAAAATTATTTTTAAGACACAAAACGAGTTTAAAAACTCCACCTATTGTGTCTTTAAACTCTATATTTTATTGTAATAAGGAAAGTTCACCATCAATATTTAATGTTTTGACTTAGTGACAGTAAGAAAAAGTTTGCCCCACTACATTGGAAATTTAGAAAGAGAATTCTTCCATCGCAAGTGAAGCGAAAATTTCTTTATATTTTTCCAACGTACACATTTTTCTGTCCATCATATTAGGTAGCAACATTATACTGCAAAGACCTTCCCAACAATAAGTGAAAAGCATCCATATCCACATCATCAAAATAAATCCTTTCTTGATATTAGCTAATAAAACATATGTTACAAAGCTCAATCACTCAAAGCTTATTTGCTAATTTGATCCACCTGAGTGTGTAAGAATCTGGGTATTGTAAGTTTGCAATTGTAGTTATTTCACAATATCTTTACTAATGATGTTCTCACAGCTCTCACAGTCAACAATCACATCAATTGATCTATAATGGTACAACGTGTCCAAAATAACTGATGTTGCTATGTATTTGATGATATTTTCGAACTGTCAATAGTAATAAAATTTATCATCTTTAAGAATCCAAAACACCAAAACCTATGTTAATATTGAAACCAAATCCAGATCAGGTTATACATTCTCGCAACGAAAATATGCAGAGAAACTGGTAATGTCAAGAAGAACACGTCAAGTGTCGTGCCTCTATTGGTGTCCACACTCTCATGAGACTAAACAACTCCTTCTGATGTGCTACTACCACTTTCTAAGACCTCTGTCTCTCTCTCTATTTATAGTAGAGAATGTCTCCTTTAGGGTTTTTGAGTAGATGAGAGCAGATGATATTCTTCTGTTATCTAGTCATACTATATATCCATATATATAGTAAAACCCTAAAGCCTAAAGCCCAAATCCGATTAAGGCCTAATGAATGTTCAGACTGCTTGGTGTGCGACCTTGTAGGCTTATTTAATATCAGCAGGAGGCCTAAACTTCTTTAAGTCTATAAGTTATAAGCAGTTTTTGGCAAGAAATATTACCTACCTAATATTAAATAAGGTCGAAACACGACACTGCCTAAATCACAACTGATCAAATAGAGTACATTCTAAATTGATTCGTAGGGCATACACCAACATATACACCAATAGTCTTACCTTCTTATTTTGGAGCCAGTAATAACTTTTGAATTGCATAATTCTCCTGCTCCTCATTTTCTTCCTCATAGCTCTCATCTTCTTCATCATTCTCGTCAAGTTCATATATACTGACATCATTATCGTCCTTGCTCCTTATAATACTTGCTTTTCATTTATGAAATGAATTTGAAAATGTCTCAATCCTCCATACTGATAGCAAACTCTAGGTCGAGGTTTGGCATAATGAGTCCTCTTTAGGAGCCTCCTTATTTTCACCCACCTTCTGCTTGCTCACATCCTTCTCTTCTAAAAAATAATTCCCACATGAAGGTGTTTCTAGCAAGGTCTCTGTCTATTTTATGAAACCTTCAGGAGTTCCTCCCACATAACTTTTGTAAGGAGGCTTAATTGTGACTTTCTCTTGAGTTGACAATTTTGCCTTCAATGCCAAATTTTTAGCCTCTACAAAAGTTCGAATCGATAATATCTCGATCTTATCTAGTAAGGTAGGTCTAAAACCATCAAAGAATCTCAAAATCATATACAATTGTGTCTTTTCGAGATCATTAATTCAAGATAACCTCACGAATTCTATAATACAGGTTTGCACATATTGAGAACCTTGCCTACATCATTGTTGCTGTTGAAACAAAATCATCTCGTAATCTAATCGTAGAAAACTAATCCTAGTCATTCATTTCATCCGCGTTTAAGACTAAATTGAATCCTTCCCATCATTCCATCTCTTCTCTTTGATCTTTTCCGACTAAGTAGAGGTGGCTCCTTTCAACTTACAAACCACCAACTTTACCTTCCTCTCTTCTAAAATCTCATAATAATAAAAAACTATCAACATCTGTGATCCAATTATGAACTTCTTCCATACTAAAATCTTCATTAAAGATAGAAATATCAAATTGCAACTTAAATTTATGATCAAAACCTCTTTGGTTCTGTGGTTTGTTATACAAAAACTCCTCATTTAACTCGGATTCACTGTCATATGCAAGCTGCGCCTGTAACCTCGAGCAGGAACAATTCTTTAAATAGGGGGCCTTAAGGCTCATGTTTTCCTAACACAATCTTCATCATCTTTTATATTCCTATTGGCAAACGGGTTAACAGAACTGAGTCTCTCAAAAATCTCCTTGAAATGTACCTCCCTACAAGTTTCCAACCATTGGATAATTCAATGCTTTATCTCTTTTTGTGCCCCCCTTTGTTACTCTAACCTAGGGTTATCTGTGATGTGATTTCTGTTTCTATCACCATCACTAGCCATGGAAGGGGTGATTTAACCTACTCTAATATACCAATTGACGCAATGAAAAACAAAAAATAACTAAACAACATGCTTAATTAGAAGATAAAAGTAAGAACCCACTTTTAGAGAAAGCTGAAAGTCAACTAAATTTGAGAGTATTGTTAATAGAACGTCTAATACAATGTTTAAATGGCTAATTTATAAGATTGATCAAGTAATCCTAATCTTAAAGAAAAAAACCAAAAACAAGTAGAATACTTATAAAAATAGAAAACCAAATCAAGTAGAAAACTTATAAAAATAGAAAACCAAGTCAAATAAAAAACTTATGATAATAAGAAATGTATTTTAATAGACGATCTATGCTAGAGAGTCACTTGATGTCCATTCCCTACCTATGGCAGCTAGAGTACGCTCAAGTAGTGCCATCTTGCTATATATGGAAAGCAGATTAGCTTATCTTCGTAGATATGGTATCGAAATGACGCTTTCTGGGACCCAGCTGGCGAGAAGCTGGGGATTTATTAGGACGGAGGAATTGGAAGACATGGAGTAGACACTACAAACGGATGCAACACTACCCTGGTTATCAAAATTCGTGAGATTCGGACTAAATTAGCAATAGATGCTGATACAAGAGAAAGATGTAGAAGTTACTTCTTTTTCTTCTGAGAAAGCATATTTTTCAATAAATTTTAGGGTAGTAATAAATTCAATACGATATGAAAAGCTGAACTGGTGAGAACTCTACATATCAATCCTGAAGTACTGGATGCAATTAAGGTGGTATTTTTATAATGATGACGAGGAATTTCGAGAAGCAAAAGTGGTGAAATATTCACATAGTTTTGTAGAAAGTGCGAATTGATCCCTTGCTGTCTTGGCTTCCAAAGCTTTATACAATGTAGTAGGTGATCTAACTGAAATGGAATCAATGGCGTCATTGCAGTAACATGATGGCAAAGCCATCGGCTTCATGTTACTTTTAATTGTTATGTCTGTGATCTACAATTATTTTGAGGAAATTATGATGAATTATATTAACCACACCTAATTAGAACGTTTATTTCGAAGGAGAATTTCATTGTAGAATAAATGAGTTAGTGAAACAAATGTATTAACTAAAATGGTCTTTTATTTTGCAATACTCATGGTTATATTATAGGAAATTACGTTCAAAATGAAGATCAGCCCGCATGACAGTAAAGTCAATCTTTTTTTGTTAATGAGAAACCCTTTTCAACTTTTAAATCTTCGGGTTCATAATACAACGTATCATTTACGCTAAAATTTACTCCAAGTGCTTAGTGACGTACGCGTAACACACAAGTGAGAGTAGGCCAATAACAAAAATTCTACTTGGCGGTGCCGGCTAACCATTGAAGGGCAAATGTCGCAATCTGATGCGCCAAGTGAGATCCTTCGCTTTGACTAAATCCAAGAAGCCACGAAGTGACAAAAATGTAGTGTAAGGTGGACATTTGCAGCCTTTTTAACTATAATTCGTTGTTGCGGGTCGCAAAAAGAAAGTCTGAACGGTCGGAGCAAGCAATGAGAAAGGAATGTTTTGGTGAGGAAGCACAGTTGCTTTTCCATTGAAATTCTTAGCTTTGAAAAAAGACGGTATCTTTACTTCCTTGAGAAGAGCAGGTATGATAATGAATCAGACACAAAAAGGAGCAATGAACATAGGAAGGGGACCTCTGCATTGTTTCAACAACTAAATCTTCAAAGTTAGGAACACAGAAGAGGATCCTGTGAAGCTCCAAATGTTCAAAGAAAAAGTGCATAAAGCACAGTGGCTTGTATTGTGCATGAAAATGACATGCACTATCCCAGTTGCACCAGAAACTAATATAAAATATTAAATGGCTTCTTAGTTTCAAGCACTTGCCCGCATAGGTCACCTTGTCATAATTACTGGACATACTTCATTATCATGATCGGTTAGGGGCTGCATTCATCAGGCTGACATAATTACAACATTATAACCCCCCTAACCAAAACGATGTACGGAAAAAGAAATTATATTACTATAATAAGAGAAGTAAAAGAATCCATTTTGAAATGGCTTTTCCTCACCAAGTTTGCTTTTGTTGAATATTTTTGCAAGGCATCATCTAATTATAAGAATTGAGAGTTAAAATTTGTGTAGTTCTGGCTTCATCTCTTAGAAAAAGGAAGACATAATTCGTTGATAAGTGATACGTGGGACCAGCCACTTCCACCGTCCCACCTATCTTGGGCTTTTTTTTTTTCAAGGTGAACAAATATCATAATAGACTTTTAACCAACTCGCAAAACAAAATCATATTCATTCAATTTGGTTTCTATCTTACCATTTTTGAAGGAGTTGGATTTATATATTATAATCTTTTGTTTTTGTTTTAAATTTTAAATTTTAATTAATTATATTCATATTTTTATTATTGATAATAATTAAATCTTAATATAATTTATAGATAAATAAATTATCTTATTTTTAATCTGGTGTATAATATTCAATAGTAAATAAATAAAAAATAAATTATCTTATTTTTATCTTTTGTATAATATTCAATATATAGTAAATATATAATTCAATAAGTAAAAAATTTGTATTTTTTGTAAATTTTTAATTATTAAAACTAAGGTTATTATTTGGAATTAAATATTTGATAATAAAATTAATCTATATATATTTTAAAATTAAAAATTTATCTATCTTAAAGATATTTTAAATTTAAAATATATTAATTCAATAATTATATATCTTGAAATTTTTATTAATTATTAAATTGATATAAATTAAATAATACTAATTATTATTCTTATTAGTAAATAATATTGAAAAATTAAATAATATATAATTAATATCAAATCAGATTATAGAAATAAAAATAATTTTCATAAGTTAGAAAAAACGTAAAGTTTAATCAAATAATTTCTTTTTATTGGATTTAAAAATAAAAAAGAAGGTACCATTTGGTTCCACTTCTTTTTTTCTATTGTGGTTTTTAGTTTTAGTTTTAGTTTCTATTTTTTAATTAAAAAAACCTATTTGGTTGTTAATATCAATACAGTCATATTTTTATTATTTATGATAATTAAATATTGGATAAAATTAAAGATAAATTATTTTTAACTTATCTATTTATTTTAATCTCTTATATAATATTTATTAATAAATTTTCAATAAAAATTATTTTATTTTATTAAAATAAAATATTTATAAAAAATTTCATTTATAATTTAATAATAATTTTAAATATATTTTAATTATTAAATAAAAAATTACTGAAATTTTATATTTTGAAGATATTATAATTTTAATTATATTTATTAATAATTACTAATTCAATTTAATATTAAATAGAAACATTAAATTAAATTAAAATTATTCATAATTTACTTAATTAAATATAATATAAAATTAAATAAAACATGAAACTAAATTAAATTATTCATAATTTAACTTAGTTAAATATAATATAAAATTGAATTATTTATATTTTTGATTAATAATTGATATATTAAATAATCAAATAATATATATTTAGTAAATAGTAAATAAGAATATAAAAAGAAAATAAAAATAAATTTTTGTGATTTTTATAAATTTTGAAAACAGAAAGAAACTAAAACTAGAAACAGAAACTAAAAGCTCAAACAAGTAAAATTTTTACTAAATTTAAAAATAAATTAAAATTTTTTAAAACAGAAGAAATTACAAGAATAAAAGATTTATGTATATCACAATAATTTGAAACCTGCACCGAACTGACTTGTTTGACCGGAATAAATATGATTGGACCTTATTTCTTGTCCAGTTTTTGTTTATGACCTTATCAGAAAAATCGAGTAATTAAGTAATAAATAGTACAACTTTCTTAAACTATGAAGAACCGAAAATTTAAAAAAATGAATAATATAGAATCAGAGAAACTATTAGTATGTTTGTTACAAACTAGAGAAGACAATGAGTCAAGAGATAGTGAGAGGAAAAAGTTAGAAGATAAGAGCAAGAGTCATCGCATAGAACTAATTGAGTGAGCTTTCGATCATGTACTTCTCTCTGAGTCAGTATCAGTGTTCATGGATGACAATTCCTCCATATCTGGTCTTTGAACTTTCTTGTGTTTGCTTTGGAAGTAAGACAGAGTAGAACTTTATAGAACACTAGAACTTGTAAAAATAGATAGATAGAATTGTAGATGTTTAAACATCTATTCATGTATTAATTAGACAATTCATAAGATATAGTGAATATTGAGAGTAAAATTGTTTTACTCTATATTGAAATTCACCGTTGTAATGTACATAGAGTCTGTTTATATAGATGAGAGAACAAAAACTAAAAAACTAACAAACTGCTATCTAACTAACTAACAGTCTTCTAACTAACCGCGTAGCAAGTATGACAACTGTTAATTACAGTCGTAAAAGAAGAAGTAGAAATACGTGTAGTATAATAAATACGAAGATAGCTAGCTAAAAAGACTAAGACTTCAACATCCCCCCCTCAAGTTGGAGATTGGGGAAAATGAACCAAGCCTAACTTGGTAAGGAGTGTGCAGAAAGAAGGAGGATGCAGAAGCTTCGTAAAAATGTCCGCTAGCTACAAGCTAGAAGGGACATGAGTAGAAGTGATGAGACCATCCTTGAATTTCTGTCGAATAAGATGACAATCTATGTCAAGGTGCTTAGTCCTTTCATGAAAGACTGGGTTTTTAGTGATATGTAAATCAACCTTATTGTCACAGTGTAGAGGAATCGGAAGCAGGAGGTCGATGCCAAAATCATGTAGTAGAAAAACGATCCACTGTAATTCATAGACGGTAGATGCCATACTACGATATTCAGCTTCAATTATGGACCTAGAAATAGTGGCTTGTTTCTTGGACTTCCAATAAATGAGAGATCCACCAAGACAAATTCAGAATCTAATAATAGATCGACATGTATCACGACAAGTTGTCCAATCAGCATCATAATAGGCAGTGAGCTTAAACTGGGAATCGCAAGGATAGTAGAGATCTGTGGATACAGTATTCTTGTGATAACGAAGAACATATTAAGCAGCATGCCAGTGATGCTCACAAGGAGTGTGAACAAATTGGCTCAAATGTTGGGTAATAAAAGTGCGATCTAGACGTGTCATGTTGAGGCAAAGAAGGCAACCAATCAGGCATCTATATTTCTCAGGATCAACTAGGGGTGGACTTCATTCTGTAGATAGGTGATAAGAAGGTGGAAGAGGTGTTGCGGCTAGTTTAGCACCCAACAAACCAATATCCTTAAGAATATCCATGATATATTTACGTTATTGAAGATAGGTCCCATGATCAGAGCGAGCTATTTCAATTCCAAGAGAATAATGAGTATAACCCAAATCCTTGATAGTAAATTGTTGGTGTGAAAACGTTTTTACTGCAATAATATCATCCTTAAAAGGTCATGGAATTAGAACGTCATCCACATATACGATTAGAGCAACAAAATGAGAACCATTGGACTGGATGAATAGATAAGGATCATACAATGATTGTTGAACCCAAACTATGTGAGCTTAGTAGTGAATTCAGTGTTCCATTCATGAGAAGCTTGCTTCAGCCCATATAAGGATCTAACAAGTTTACAAACCTAACCAGGCTGATGCTTATGATAGCCCTCTGGTGGTTGCATATAAACATTCTCATGCAGGAAACCATGCAAAAATGCATTATTGATATCAAGTTGGTGAATACTCCAGGCCTTGGAACTGGTTAATGCTAGAAAAATACGAACAGTAACTTGCTTAGCCACTGGAGAGAAAGAATCAGTATAATCTAATCCAACCACTTGATTAGATCCCTTGGCCACCAAGTGTGCCTTAAACCTATCCAACGTCCCATAAGCTAAATACTTGATTTTATAAACCTATTTGGACCTTATGGCTTTCGTTCCAGGAGGAAGATAAGTGATATCCCAAGTCTGATTTTTTTCTAAGGCCTCTAATTCATCGTGCATGCCCCCAACCCATCTATGATCAGCACTAACTTGTTTATAGTTTGTCAGTTCTGAGTTCATAGATATATTGGCCATAAATTTGATATATGAGAGATAAAAAACAGAAGTAGGAAGAGATGTATTCGAGGGATAAGGCTTACCTGCAACAACCTTGAACTGAGTAGGAATAGCAGTAGGATTGATGGTTTGGAGAGCAGTACACGCATAATCCCTTAACCATGCTAGTTTGGTAATAGGTCGATTGCTTCGTCGAAGAGGTGCAGGAGGAGGAGTTTCATGAGATCTAGAAGAAGAGGGTGAGGTCCGATCCTGGGTAGATGGAGCTGTCTCAGCAGAAGGGGTATCCATAATATGTGGTAATCTGGTGGAAGGTGAAGGTTTTAAAAAAATTTCTGAATTAAAATCACCTTGTATAGGCACAGATATGGAGCCAGAAGTGGAATCAAATGGTTTGAAGGGATTAATGGACTCATGAAAATGCACATCTCTACTAATAAGGATTTTGTGTGCAGTGAGATCATAGACCTTAAAAGCCTTTTGTCCATGTTGATATCCTAAAAAAATAAACTTGAAAGCTCTTGTATCAAATTTGTTTTTGTGAAGAAAGTTGTTTGTTGCATAACATAAGTTTTTTAGGCAAATTGGATTAAAAAATTAAGGCTCAAGTAATTTGTAATAGGTATTTGTGTTTTTTTCCACAACCTTATTTTGTTGGGGAGTGTCAGGACATGATTTTTGATGAAAAATCCCATTAGATGAAAAGAAAGTCTGACATTCATGAGACAAAAATTCTGAGCCATTGTCTGATCTTATTGTTTTTATTGTAGTACTAAACTGATTTTGAACCATGTGAAGAAAGTGTTTAAGGATGGTTACTACCTATGTCTTATAAGCTAACAGGTAAGTCCAAGTTCCTTTGCTGTAATCATCAACAATGGTAAGGAAATATTGGGCTCCTGTTAAGGATTTTTGATGATATGGCCTGATGGGTGTCGAATCCACCAAAAATAAAATCTACTCCTAAAAAATCAATTAAATTGTAGCTAGAGTGAGTAGAGTCGTATCCACAAAGACTGGAGATTAATCAATCCTTTTGAAGACCAGAGAATCAAGAGCGAGGAAATAAAAGGGGGTTTGTAATTGATGA
>JAOSBN010000004.1:33458792-33476100 GCA_027563595.1 Erythroxylum suave | reverse complement strand
CAAGTGCATAATTACTTAAGAAAATAGGGCCAATTTATAGTATAAATTTGGTTCAATCAAATTCCCCCACACTTAGACCTTTGTACTCCTGGACAAAGTTTACAAGAGTCAAAAAGGTACAAGAGTAAAAGAAAATTCCGCCCATGCTCAAATAATAACAGAACTGACGCAATTCACTTCATTAGAATTCAAACGCAGTGGGGTGCTACACAAGAGCTGTATATGGTCAAATGAAAGGAGTATATAAGGGTCCAAGGAGAAAAAAGGGATGATTTCAATTGACTCGGTGACTATCTTACAAGCACAAATTACCTCCCTCACCAAATAGTTAAGCAACTTACAAGGAGCTTCTTTATTGATAGTCAAGGCCATGCAATTACAATGTTAATTATGTGGGCATGACAACCATGACACAACTAAATGGTTTTTGTTGGGAACTAGTGGTATAAAACAAGTAAATTACTTAGTTCAGCTAGAAAGATGTAACAATTTGTACTCTATTGCTTACAATCCTGGGTGGAAAAGCCACCCAAATTTTTTTATGGAATACTAATAATGCAGGTGGCTAAGTAAGAGTACAAGGACCTCCCGTATTTCAGCAAGACAGACTTAGGTCTTTGGAACACAAAATGAACAAGTCAATGGATGTATTGGAATCAAAATTCTTATGCTATAAGAATGTTAAAGAAGAGAGGAAGAGAATAGAGGAAAAGTTTGACTAGATTATGAAGAACCACACTTCATCCATCCATAACTTGGAGGTCCAAGTAGGTCAACTTGCTAATGCTTTATCTTTTAGGAAGGCATGAAGCTTACCAAGCAACACCAAGGCCATATCCAAAAGAACATTTAAGGTGATCACACTTAGGATTGGCAAGAAATTGGAGGAGCCATGTGTGTAAATGGATAGCCAAAAAAATGAGTAAAGTAAAGGCAAAGAGATAGAATAAAAGATGGTAGAAGAGAAAGAAGAAGAGAAGTCATATGTATGGCACCACCCTACAAGCCTAAGATTTTATATTCGTAGAGGGTGGGACAACATCAAGTAGACCCTGAATTTTCTAAATTTTTATAGAAGTTGAAGAAACTTTAGATTAAATTATCTTTGGTGGATGCATTGGATTGTAAGCCTAAGCATGTGAAGTATTAAAGGACATTATGATGCACAAATGCATTTGGGAGGATGGTCATATGTTGACCTTGACAGAGAATTTTTTTGATCATCATAAGCACAATGCCTTCAAATCTACAAGATCCAGGGAGTTTTGCCACCCTATATGTTATTAGTGATTTTGAATTTTCTAAAAGCTTATGTGATTTAGGCATAGGTATTAACTTGATGCCTTTGTTTATTTTTTGGAAATTAGGTCTAGAAGACGTCAAGCCAACATCTATGCTTATTCAACTTGGGGATCAGTCCATCGAAAAGTTATTTAGGGAAGTAGAAGATGTTCTGGTAAAAGTGGATAAATTTGTAATTCCTTTGATTTTGTTGTGTTGGATTTTGAAGAAGATAGTAATTGCCTATTGATTTTGGGTCGGCTCTTTATGAATACTGCTAGGGCATTAATTGATATGCATGAAAGAAAATTGGTTTTGAGAATTTGTGATGAGCATGTTGAATTAAATATGACTAAATCTTTGAAGAAGCCAGTGGGATGGAAGTGCATGTATGACGATTGATGTTGCGGATGATAATGTGAAGGAACTTGAAGAGCAAGTTGAGGAAGTTGTTAAAATTCATAAGGATGAGAGTGTGAGAAAAGAGCCATTGTGTGAAGACGGTGAGCAAGAGAAGTTAGAGAGAACGGATGCACCCACACCATCCTCTATTGTAAAGCCACCAATTGTTGAACTAAAACCATTACCTTCTTACCTGAGGTACACATTTCTAAGTAAGGATCAACCCTGCCCATCATCATTTCCAACCAGTTAGATTTTGAGTAAGAAGAAAAAGTTATAGAGACCATTAAGAAGAGGGTGTGAGCCATGCAGTGGCAAATTTATGATATTAGTGGGATTAGCTAAGATATGGTGATGTATAGGGTTAACCTTAAAGAAGGATGCAAGACAGTGAGAGAGGCAAAGAAGGTTAAATCCAAACATGCAAGAAGTTGTTAAGAAGGAAGTGGTGAAGCTTTTAACTGTGGGTTTTATATACCAACTTTCATATAGTGAGTGGGTGAGTCTGGTGTAATATGTGCCTAAGAAGGAAGGCATGACAATGATGGAAAATGAAAAAGTTGTTTCCTAGGAGCATCACAAGTTGAAGAGTATGCATTGACTATAGGAAGCTCAATTTGGCCACTATGAAAAGCCATTTCTTATTACCTTTTATGGAACAAATGATTGAGAGGGTGACTGGCCATGTTTTTTATTATCTTCTTGATGAATATTTAGGGTACAATCAGGTGTTCATATACCCATAGGACGAAGAGAAGACTACTTTCACTTGTCCTTATGGGACTTTTTCTTATAGCAGGATGCCTTTTGGTCTACGCAATGAACTAGCCACATTCCAAAGATTTATGATGGCCATCTTTGCATTTATCAATGAAGACTTCATGGAGTTATTTACGGATGACTTCTTTGCTTTTGGAGACTCCTTTGATCATTACTTGTTTAATTTGGATAAAGTGTTACAAAGATGTGAGGAGTCTCATTTATTCTTAAATTGGGAGAAGTCTCATTTCATGGTCCAAAAGGGAGTTGTTTTGGGCCATATGATTTTATGCAAAGGGATTAAGGTAGATTGAGCTAAGACTAAGTGATTAAGAAGCTCCCCCTGCTACCAAAATCAAAGGCATTCGAACATTCTTTGGTGATATAGGATTTTACAGACGATTCATAAAGGACTTTTCTCCTATTACTAAACCCTTTACTCACTTATTAGTTAAAGATGTGTCTTTTGTGTTTGATGATGATTGTTTAGATGTTTTAACAAGTTAAAGAAGGCAAATACAATAATACCTATTTGATGTCTCCAAATTGGTCACTTCCCTTCCAGATCATGTGTGATGCAAGTGACCATGTCATTGGTTGTGCACTCAGACGATAGAAGGAGAAGAGGCTATCCTTGACAAGAGCACAATTGAATTACACCACTATTGAGGAGTTGCTTGCAGTGGTATTTGCATGTGAAAATTTTCGTTCTTATCTTTTGGGCTCATAAGTTATTGTTTTTACAGATCATATGGCATTGCAATATCTCTTTGCAGAGAAGGATGTCAAGGCTAGGCTCATCCAATGGGTGCTTCTGATCCAATAATTCAACATTAAGATTAAGGATAAGAAAGGAGCATAAAATGTTATAGAGGAAGAGGAAATTGAAGAGTGATTTCTTGACGTGGCCTTAATAATGGTATAAAATCTTTTTCTTCCTTGGTTTACAGATGTTACCAATTATCTCTCAGGTGGCATTCGTCCCCTAGTCTTTTGCATCAGTAAAGGAAGTGTTTTTTATTTTAGTGTTCTTGCTATATTTAGGATGAATGTGTGCTATATAAAATATGTACTGACAATTTGCTTATTAGATGTGTCCCTGAAGATGCAATTCCTGAAGTTTTAACTCAGTGTTATAGTTCAGTTTATGCAGGACACTACGGAGTAAACAAGACGATTGCTCACATTTTGGATTGTCGATTATACTGGCCAAGCTTGTCAAGGATGTAATAGATTTTGTATTGCGTTGTGATAGGTGCCAAAGAATAGGCAATATTTCAAAGAGAGATGAGATGTCACTTTCAAACATCACGGAGGTGAAGATATTTGATGTGTGGGACTTAGATTTTATAAGACCATTCCTATCTTCCCTAGGTAACTCTTATAAATTGGTTGAAGTTGATTATGTGTCTTAGTTGGTCGAAGCAATAGCTACTCCAACAAATGATGGCAAACTGGTACAACAGTTCATCAAGAAGATTTTTACTATATTTAGGATGTCTAAAGCTATCATAAGTGTTGGACGGAGTCACTTTTGCACCAAACCCTTTGAGGCTCTTTTGAGGAGATATAATGTTCATCATGGAGTGGCAACCCCCTCCTTACCCCCCCACAAATGAGTGGCTAAGTAGAGGTGGTGAATAGAGAATTAAAAATGATTTTGAAGAAGGTGTTTAAGAAAATATTGGGATTTGAAGTTGGATGATATATTGTGGGCTTACAAGACGACTTTCAAAACTCCCATAAGGACATCACCATAGTGACTTGTGTATGGCAAGGCTTGCCATTTAACACTAGAGTTAGAGCATAGAGCCTATTAGGAAATTAGAAAATTGAATGGAAGCTAGCGGGCTAGAAGAGATTGTTAAAACTTGATGAATTGGAGGAGCTAAGGTATGACACATATGAAAATACCTAGTTGCATAATGAAAGGGATAAGAAGTTGCATGATGCCCACATCAAGAAGAAAGAATTTAAGAGTGGGAACTTAGTTATTTCATTTAATTCACAACTTTAATTATTTCCTGAAAAGCTCAAGTCAAGATGAAGTGGCCCCTTTATGGTTATTCAAGTGTTTTGTTGGGCTTGAGTCTTGGTTCTTGTTTCATATGGCATCAAAACGCTAAAATTGGAGATTTTGGAAAATAAAAGTAAAATAAAATAAACATAATTCATGGTTGGAAGTAAAAGCAAATAAATAATAACACCTAATAACGAAAGAAGTCATAGTTGGGAGTAAAAATAATTAAATAAAATAAAAATATAAAAATTGGAGGGGGTGCTTTAGAATGCACGGTCGTGCACTTTGTGCATGACCGTGATTACTGTGCACGGCCGTGTAAGAGACAAAGCACGTTCATGCTTCCCAGAAGTCGTGACCTTTAGGAAAATTGACATTTGCACGATCGCTCACAATTCGAGGAATAATGCAGCTTTTGCACGATCATGCACAACAGTGTAGCGGTCGCAATCATGCTTGGGCATGATTGTGCAATTCTGACTCTACCACTCTCACTTCTAATCTTCATAACTTTCAACTCTGATATCCAAAAATTTCAAAATCTATGTTGTTTGAAAGTTAAGAGGATAAGCTACAACTTATACCCACACAAATAAAGATAGTGGGTAAAGGCCATATCTTTTTTGTCTAAATTCCAAACATTACAAAATTTAAACGATTAGAAAGATAAGAGAATGATATATAACTTTCATAGGTACAACTTTATCAAATTATGCCTAGATCAATATAGTTGATTCATTGAAGTCAGGACATAATTTCTATCCCTTTATTCGTCTACTACCTAATTGACATTCTCATAAAAATCAAAAGACTTGAATCCATCAAACACAATCTAAACACATATGCTCCTAATATAATAGATTCCTAACCAAAAAATTTACTTAAGAAGAATTCATCCAAAAGTTATACAACAATATAGCATTTAATTTCCAACACAAATTATAACCCAACAAAGAAGAATATCCTGCACATGTAAGAAAGAGAAATTCTTCACCTCTTACTATCATTTCTCAAACAAAAAAGAGTTTCATTTTTCAATCAACACAACATTTATACATAACTTTAATTATATATTAAGAGACAAAACACTAGCAAAATCCAAAAATACAATATGAATACTTACGCTTGATATGCTTTTAAGATATCAAAAGTATCTGAATTAACTTATACAAAGAATAAATTTTTCTCTTGCAGTTTGTTAAAGTTTGTAAGGTTAAATATTGATCTGCTCTGTCTGCACTTGAGGAGTGGAAAATATAGTGGCTGTTATGTTTGTAGCCATCAATAACGGGCCATACACTCACAATCGAGTATATATATATATATATATATATACACACACATATTGCATTTTAGTCTTAACAAATCGTATTATCCACTATTCAGATCATATAATCGTTTAATCATCGAAACATAACATTCAATTATGCTCCATGCTTCAACAGTGAAGATACATGCACAAACATAATGGCTTGAGAGAATCCCATGGAACAAAATGGAGAAACCGAAGTTTACAGCATGAACGAAATGAATCCATTTTTCAAAGCTTATGTGCCACAAACGGGTGGCTAGGAGAAGGCTTTAAGTCAACGTGCACATGACGAATGAAATGGTATTTATCTTGCCTACACAAGCAAGTTTTTCGATGCTCACACATTTTATATCATATTCATTCTTTCATGCTTCTTGCACTTTTCTCTTTTTCACCAATTCAATATGCAGAAAAATATTTCAAAACATAATAAACAACACATCATAATACATTTTTCTCATATTCATAATGATTCAAAGTCAAGCAATTAAACACTCAAAGTAAGAATTTTAGCCTACTATCACAACAACTATAAACATGTTACCCACATATTTACTTATAAATTCAAGCTTCAATTTGTCTTTCCTCTTGCTCTTTCCTTCGGTTTTCTTGATTTCCTTCAAACAAACAAATTTTCATTCAACTAATATACAAGTAGAAAATCTATAGAACGTTGACAATCAACGTTGAGTTTGGACTTAAACTACTCTTGATTTAACTAAGCTAAAGTAACTAATATATAGTAGAAAATATAAGAAAATGAATTTCTTCGTTCTTTTCTTTCTCCCCTCATTTTCAGCACATAAAACCTACTTTCTCTACTTCCGTCTTCTATCAAAACATAAAGAGTAGATAGAGAATACCAAAAACTCAGCTGAATCTTCCTTCTTCTTTCTATGCTTTGGTTTCTCCTTCTCTTCTTTCTATATTTTTCTTTCTTACTTATTTACTTCTCTTCCATAACTCTCCACTCTTTCTATTAATTAAGACAATGTTTTTCTTCCTAACTTACCCTTCTATAATTTAATCTAATTCCTACTTACTCCTTACTTAATTCTAACAATTCCATTTATACATGCAAACATATGTAAATAAATTTGTTCATAACTAAACTCCAAAAATTTTCTAAATTAAAAAATCTCAATTTCTGCTCATGCTTACTAACTTAATAGAATAAATTCTATAAAAATTTTGAGGTCCAACATTTCTCCCCCCTTAAAGAATTTCCTCCTCGAAATTCTTACCTAAGTCTACAATTAAGTATGGATACTTTTCCTTCACAGCTTCCAAAAGTTCCCCTGCTTCTATTTAGTCACTTGTTCAACCACTCGCTTCTTCATCCTTGGTCGCTCAATGTTGTTTCAACATATCACTACCATGATGTATAACAAAGGTTGCTACATGTGGTTTGTCCAAAATCTCTTTTCTCATTCATCTATATCTAGCACACATACTCCTTAATTCTACCACAACATATCCTTTTCTATTTCCAACTTGAAATTTGAATTCTCTTATAATTTCTCAATAAGATTCCTTAATTCTGAATCCTCCCTTGGCTTTTCTAATTCCCTTTATGAAAAACTAATCCTAAATTCACTTTAGCTCCTAATACTTCATTTTGACCCAAATTCAACTCGACATTCGATGCTTTTAATTGAGTAGCTTTGATAACCTCAATATCTAAATTCATATTACATTGCTATTGGATTTTCTACTTAATGCACCAGTTACACACTAGCTTTACCAGGATAATACTCATTTGTACAATCATAATCTTTAAGCAACTCTATCCATTGTCTTTGTCTCATAATTAACTCTTTCTGACTCAATAAATATCTCAAACTTTAATGATTTGTATAAATCCAATATGTTTCACCTTACATATAATGTCCATAAATTTTTAAAGGAATTACTATTACAGCAGGTTCTAAATCATGTACCAAATAATTTAAATTATTAAAACCTTAACTGTCTCGATGCATATATAAACATTTTACCAAGTTGCATCTGAATACATCTTAATTCCTTTGGTCAATTATCATGTTATATACAATCGTTCACTTCCATTTATCATGTACAATCACTTTCACATTTCAATTTCATCAGACCTAAGTTCCTTTAGCAATAACACAATATTACCTCAAATTCATGAACTTAAGCATGCACTTTTTTTAGTATATTTAACTTATTATGCTTGAGTCATATTTCTAGTTAACTCCAATATTCTGTTCTATTTTGTTTAGTAGTCATTCATTCCTAGAAATGGAACATTTTATTTACATGATATGATTCGATGACAATCTCTATTAAAAGAAGGTTTCCCACCTCAATCATCTAAATTGGTTACATAAGTTGTATCAGTCAACTATATTCATCATTGGTTTTTAGCCATTCTTAACACCTCAACAAGATCTACTTCAATTATTCATGATATCTCAATAAGATCAATTACTATCATACTTTACATAATCAAAATATTCTTTATAATAAAGCTTAATGAAACAGGAGGCGTGTTCATTTACTCTTATCTTCCAACTATCATTTATTTCATCTTCCATACATATATATGTTCTTAATCAATTCAAAATTAGGGATACATAACCATCTTGAAATTCTGATCTTAAATCCACTAACACAATCTTATATCAAATCATAACTCTCATCACATTAATTGAACAATCATTTCAATTCCATGTTCAACCACTCAAAGTCATAGAATTTTTTTTTCATTCCACTTTGCTTGTATGCTTTAAATCTTGTCATTTCAACCTATGTCTCTATTTTTTTCTCATTCAACTTATGAAAATATATTCACATCCATATCAATTCAAGTACATATCCATAACAAATTACTAATATTGTTTTTGTTGTTATAACCACAAATACAATTTTACTGAGCCTATGTCTAACATATCAAACTACGTAGTATTTCTTATTTCTAGATGTCCACAAACTTTCATTTTGTGACACTCTGACAGATCATCATCCTTCTCATTGTTTTAAACAACTCAACCTCTTAATGAATGTTAATACATGTGATTCATTTGGTTGTGGTCAAAAGTCTTACTTTCCTTTCCTATAGTCGCCTCAGCAATTGCTATGGCTCTAGACTCATTCATGCTCTCCTCTCTTGGTAGAGAGTTAGATGTAGCAGATTCCTTGTGTTCTTCTATGAGGTGGCATCTTACTCCTTAAATTTATACAATAACATTTATCTTACTTCATTTTAATTTTATTTTCTACATGTATGCATGATATGCATGTCATTTAATGCAATCAATCAATTTAACAATGCAAACAATTAATTCAGCAATATACACTATAAAAAATGAACACAACCCATGATGTTTTACTGGTAAAACGTCGCAGATTGTTCAAACTTATCGCGATGTTTTGAAAACGTCACAAAAAGTTTGAACAAACCGTAACATTTTATGAAAAATTCAAAGCATCGTGAAAAGTTTGAACAATCCGCGACATTTTATGAAAATGTCGCAGATTTTTTATAGTTGTTGCGATGTTTTAGGAATAAAACGTTGTGAAATAGAATCTGTAATGTTTTATTGAAGAAAACATTGCAGAAGGCCTTGTTAAAACGTTTTTTTTTGCATGAACAACATGACATCATTTGGTTTAAAACCAAACCACGTTGTTATGTGTTTGTTAAAACATCGCTCACAGTCTCCTTCTCCTTCCCACCTCTCAACCCCCCAACACCTGCGCTGTGCTACGACTGAGTTTCTCCTCCCTCCTTCTGACATTCTGACGGTTTCCACTACACAAAATTAGTCATTTCGGTTTGGGCTTCTCTCCTTTTTCTTTAGTTTTAATTGGTAAGGTTCATTTTGTATAATACCCATTTCCATGTCCTACTTATTTCTGTTGTGCAAGAATGTGAATTTCCTCTTCGTCTTCCTCTTTCTAGTGCTCAACAAAGAAAAGTGTCGTTGACAATCAATAGCACCAAGTAAGTTTGCAACTTGAATTAATTTGGGTTCTTCTTCTCATACTCTTTCTGGGTTAATTTCATTCTTTAGTAATTTATCTCTGCAGTGTGGAACAATTTGATTGTTCAAAGCTTTTTTTGCTCTTATTTTTGATTCATTAGTGTAGTGCTCTATTAACTCTTCTAGCTTTTTAAACTTAGTTATTTTACACCTACATATAAAATGTCAGCTGAATTTCAAAATGTGGGCCAAAAGGTTGAAGTTGGAGTTAAATGGTTTGATCATGTTGTTAATGCTGAGCTTATTACTAAATTATAAATGATGTCCCTATAAATGCCACTTATTCTATTGTCGTACAGTTTGTCAATGAAGATGTAGTTGAATAAGAAATTATGGCTGTCAGGAATAATACAATTGATCTAACTATGTAAAGAGAGAATGTATCTATTGATGTACAGAATAGAAAGGAGTTTAACTTAGGTTTGGATGATGAAGAGTTGGTAATCTTTAAGTATTTTGCTGTTTTTGAAAAGGGGAAAACTAAAGTAAAAGAATAGATAGTAATGTTGTAATATATAACAGAAAAGGGGAAACCTTAAAAAAATTGTAACATAATATGGAGATAATAACAATGGGAATGGTTTATAAGATAAAAATATGATAAATCATTTAAAGTTAAATGACACCTACATTTTTAAAGAAAATGATGGTTCAAATGTTGATAAGGGAGTAAGACATAAATCAAAATTTTCTAAATTCAACCCTAATATGAAAAAGAATGAGATTGAGCTTAATATACTATTTGACGATTCTAACAATTTCAAGGAAGTACTTCACAAGCTTGTTGTTTATAAAATAATGAAGATTGTTTTCACTAGAAACACCAAATAGTTTATAGGAGTCAAATATGTGAGTAGGTTCTGCAAATATGATAGATAGGCCATCTTTACAAGAGATTTAAATAGTTTTAGGTAATTATTTTTAATTTTCTAGTTATTATCATAATTATGTAGAAATCATTGGTATTGTAAACTAACTACTTACATATACGTATGCAAGGAAGAGTTTTTGAGCAAAAGCGCATGTGTAATCCTACTTTTCATAATAAAAATGTCGGTAAAAATTATCTTTTGAATATTTCAAGGAGGGAGTTTTAGGTAGTAATGGAATGTTGATAAGATTAAATGTTTGCTTTCTTAAAGTTATTGTTAAAGGTGAGATATTAACATCATTAGTAAGAGATGACATTAATTAGATATTCTCTATGGAATGGGTTTTGGTTCATAGTGAAACAAAAAAGACTTTGACAATTTAAAAAAGTCACTTTCTTAAAGTTATCAAAGAAAGACCTTAATTTATAAGATGAAGGTGGATGGATAATGATTCCTGAACAACAAAAAGTTTAGCCAAAAATTTATTTGTTTTTTAACGTAAATTTGCTTATATTAGTTATTTACTAATGTTTTTAAATTGAATGTTGTATAAGGTGCAACTCCCTAAAAGCTAAAATCATATTTTATGTGAGACATATATTTTCTAATTAGAGAAAAAGGGGATCATAAGGGACTTAAATTGGGAAGCTACTATGGTAATGATGTAAGTCCTCTAATGAACCTATCTTATTTTTATATTTAGAGGAATTAGAAGATTCTCACAGGGATTTACTAAATGATCCAAGGGAAGAAGAGTTAAAGATCATATTTCGACACTTCATTCAAGTGTGATATTATGGATTATAAATTTGTGACGTATTTAATGGAATCATTATAGAAGTTTGGATAAAGAACTTTATTCCATACTTGAAGAAATTAAATTTCATATGATGACGAGATTGGTTAAGAATAGGAACATGGTTAGTAAGTGGAGAGATGACAATAATCAAATAATAAAGAAAAATTGAGATTTAATAAAGAATTAAGTATTGATTTTAAACTTAAGAATAATGGTATTGGTAGATTTGAAGTAATGCATAAATAAGTTAAGCAAAATGCGAACTTGAGACATAAGATATGTAGTTACAAAAGTTGGGATATGTAAAAAGTCTCATGTCCACATGTCATTGTTATCATCAAGTCACTATAAAAAATGAACACAATCCGCGACGTTTTATTGGTAAAACGTCGCAGATTTTTCAAACTTTTCGCGACGTTTATCAACATTTTATGAAAATGTCGTGGATTTCTGATAGAGTAAATATGGATGTTGAAGTTGGAGTTAACTAGTTTGATCATGATGGAGTGTTGAAAGAGATGGTTATCCAATCAATGAGACATTATGGGAACTTTAGTGCTTTAATAATGTTGCCAACAAAATTGCAATCAACAACGACATATTCCCTTTTCAAATCAATTTTTAATTGTGAGTGTGTTCATTTTGCACCCATTTGCCAACCCCTATTATTTCAAAATTGTCGTTTTACAAAATATTGATGAATTCTCTTCCCAATTACTAATACTTGTGCATTTTCGAATTGTCTTTGCTATGCTTATAATCATATTCAAAATAGATTCGCTCTATGATGTAATCGTTGAGTTTTTTCTTTGTTACCATTTTGGGAAAAAATATTATCGCATTTATGAGCTTATAACTCGTAGAATTTTCATATTTTACAATGTCAAATTTTATGAAAATACTTTTTTCTAGTTAACATTCACATTATGTCTTGGTTTAGTTTGTGACTATTTATGAGAATGAAGAATAACAAAATCCCAAACCCTCTCCTAATAATGTTTAACATAAACTTGAACAAGCTAAAATTTCATACATAAAATTATAGCAGTTTAGTCAATCTCATACTCGACTTCTATACAAGATTATGTATGCTCATTTTCTTTTCTATGTAGGACAATATAAAAGTCATAGGATAAGGTTTTTGATTTGGAAGTGGGTATGAAAATAATTATTGAAAAGAAATGATTTCTTATGGTGTGTTACCAAATATAATGATGTTATTAATATAAACAAGAAATATTGTGAAGCTTCAGTCCTTAGTAAGTGTAAAGAATGAATAATATGCATTGAATTTCTTATATCCAATATATTTAATGATAAAAACCAAAATTAAAACCAATTATGTGAGGCTTATTTCAATCTATAGGTTGACTAATATAATTTGCAAACATGATGCTCCTCTTTATTTTGCCAATTCTAGTAGTAGACATATATGTCTTCTTTATGTAGGTTGCCACATACAAAAGAACTACATAGCAAAAAATATATAACAATTATGCTATTAGCTCAAAACCAATAGAGACTGATTAAGAAAACTTTTAAATTAAAGGGCCATAGTGAGAAAGAATTAGGATTTTGGAAGGAAGGAGAGTAAGAATGGCTTATTTAAATAGAGATCCAAACATAAAGGTAAAATAATAGTATGATATTACAAGTGCGAATAAAGGAAGCAAATAAAGAGGGACTATCTAAATAAGAAAGAATAGAGGGTCGAATTGGAAGTTTGTAATTTACCAATCATGGTCACTTTATTAATCATATAAATTATAGTTAATAAAGTTTACACAAATAATTGATTAATCACTCATTTGGAAAAAATGATGGAATTCTTACAATTAACTATAAACTTTAGTTGATGCTATAGTATATAATTTATTCCTTTATCAAACTCAACTCAAATTAAATGTAATTTTAATAAGTTTTATAATTTTTCTAGAGTTTGAAATTTATCAAAAACACATCTTCAAAGAACGTTGTCTATCGTAAGCATGACTATGTAACTTATTTATCTTTTTCAAGGATACGAATACAGGTTCTGGCATGTTCGTCTTCCAAGTCATATACATTACTGTATCTACTTATATATGGACACGGTCTCCTACATGCTCGTATCTTAGACTAAGTCCCTCTATTTAAGATCCTTTGCCATACTAATTAAAACACTGATGTTCTATCTAGTGACTTCACCTCTGCATTCTAGAGAAGAACACATCTTGGCAAACTGTTGTATTCACTTAAATAATTTCAAGATACTCTTTTTTCCTTCCAAAAATATTCAAAGATAACTCATATATATAAGCCATACACAATAGCTTTCGTCTTAATGAATATATCATATTTAACCAACATATTCTAAAAAAACACTTATATGATTAATGAATATATCATATTTAACCAACGTATTCTTAAAAAAACACTTATAAGATTACACACGTGTACATGAGTCATACACAATAATTTCTACTTTGGTGAATACACTATACACAAGTTAGGTATCCATGACTAACATCTTGAGATATTATTAAAGTTCAAGTGATGCTTGAACTTTTTTATGCTAACTGACTTTATCAACATGTCAGTTACATCCTTAAAGTGTGAACTTTTTCTAATAAGATCTAATCAAATGTAATCAATTCTCTAATCTTGTAAAACATTCTTTAATCTTGTAAAACCTTACATCCTTCACCATATATCCCATCCAACTTTCTCCTAATTGAACATAATCTCCTAAAGCTAATTGGATTTCCAAAACTAATGGTAAGTACACACAAGATCAAGTCTTACCAACCAAATCTACTTGGTAACCTAATGGTATGTCCAACTTTATTTTTGGTTAGAGTATGATGATGCTCTTTTTGGTATGTATCACTTTATCTTTGGCTAAAGTATGATGATGTACTTTTTATAAAATTATTCTATCTCCCAAACCAAGGTTTTTAGTTTATTTAGCAACTATTCTAGGTTGTTCTAGTTTTATTTATACTACCTTCGAACTAGGATTGCTTAATATTCACCTTGACACATCCTTTCATACATTTGCCTCAACTATGTAGCTCCTTAGAAACCACAACCTTAAATGTTACCCTATAATTTTTACCAAATGCTCAAAACTTTTAGAAGTCTTTGTTCTAGTATTTCATATTCTTTAATATACTCATCTTATGAAGTTTCATCATCCCTCTTTTATTGAGATGATACAGCTACATGTCTTGTAAAGTAATTATATCTGCATTTAACTATACAATTATAACTTCTTCACCAACAAGTGTACTCCTCATTAATTAGTAGATATTCCTCGTTAGTTCTTAGCTCTTTTATCATAATCATTGTACCCTTTACCTTAATGTTATATCTATTGGCTTTGTATCAATTTTTTTTTTTAATAATGTATTCTTGATAGCCTCTCTTAGACATAATTGCTAAGTGCCAAACCTCCCTACTCATTGCCCTACTAAGATGTGCCATGCACCTTTTAGTGGATCCTAATCATTTGTCACTAGTTGAAATACAATGATACACTATATCAATTGTTTAGTTTGTGAAGTTGGTGGTTACTAACTGAAAAATATCTTTATGACAGATACTATTTTCAAGTGTGAGGAGGAGATAGTTGGACAATTATGGATAAGAGTTGGATGAACAATATTAGGGTTTCCTATGGATACATTGATGGAGTGAGAATGTCTATGAATTTTGTAGCTGTAAAAAAGGGAAAAGATTGTTAAATTTCGTGCCCTTGTACACGTTGCATGAATTGTTATATAAGATATTAGATGAATGTTTTTGACCATTTAATGCAATTTTATATAGACCAATCATACACCCTCTAGGTTTTACATGGTGAACTACTACAATATAGATTTATCTCTAGGGAAGAAAGGCTTGACGATGCAAATATGGGCATTGATGGGACGGGCAATGATATTAATGAAGGCAATGATGAGGAGGAGGAGGATGGCATGAAAGATTTGCTTCATGATGTGGGTACTTTCTTAAATGATTGTCCAATTGATCAGGATGGAAGCAGTCCTCCAATAGGCATTGGAGATTCTATTATGGGTGCCTTTCATGAATTGTTGAGTAAAGCAATTAAAGAGTTGTACCCCAGATGTACAAACTTTTAAAAGTTGTCGTTTTTAATAAAGTTGCTTCACTTGAAAGTATACAACAAGTGGAGCAATAAGTCATTTGATATCTTACTTCCTCTGCTAAGGGATGTATTACCTAATTTTAAATCTTTGTCGAAGTCCTATTATGAAGCGAATCAATTTCTAAGGAGCCTAGGTTTGGGTTACGTCTCGATACATGCATGTAAGTATGATTGTTCCCTGTTTTGGAAAGAGTATGGGGACTTGGAAAGTTGTCCTCAGTATGGAACATCAAGATGGAGAATTAATGATGGCAAGGGTAAGAAGATACCTCATAAAATTTTTCGGTACGTTCCCTTAACCCCCAGATTATAGCGATTATTCATGTCAAGTAACACTGCTAAACAAATGACATGGCATAATGATAGGCCTAAAGGTGACAGTAAAACAATGGTTCATCCTTCTAATGGAGAAGCTTGGAAGAGTTTTTGATGAGTTTTATTTTCAATTTGCCAGAGAACCATGTAATGTTAGACTAGCTTTAGCAACAGGTGGATTCAATCCACATGGCAATTTTTCACTTTCATATAGCGTGTGGTCTGTTGTTCTCTTACTGTACAATTTACCCCCTTGGATGTGTATGGATGAGTCATTTTTTATGCTATCACTAGTTATTCCAGGTCCAAAAGCAGTGGGTAGAGACATAGATGTGTATATGAGGCCACTAGTAGATGAGTTAAAAGAGTTATGGAAAATGGTTTTGATGTTTTTGAGGCTTCAATAGGAGAAAATTTTCGAATGCATGCAGCATTAATATGGACTATCAATGACTTTCTAGCCTATGGTACTATTTCTGGGTAGAGCACTAAAGGCTATAAGGCATGCCCTGCTTGTAACAAACACACCGCTTCTTATAAGTTAAGAAGTAAGATTGGTTACTTAGGCCATCAGCGTTTTCTTCCTTATGATCATCCATGGAGAAAAAGCAAGAAGTTTGATGGCAAGATTGATCATTGGCCTACACCTAACTTACCAGATGGAGATGATGTGGTGGAACAATTATATCATATACAGAATATATGTTATAGAAAGCACCCTAGCAATAAGAGGAGAACGAGATTGGAAGGAGAGTTGAATTGGAGTAAAAAAAACATTCTTTTTCATATACCATATTGGCATAAGTTAAGATTGAGGCATAACCTTGATGTCACGCATATAGAAAAGAATATTTGTGATAATATCCTTAGTACTTTGATGAATGTTGAAGGTAAATCTAAAGATACTATTAAGGTTCGGCTTGATTTGGAAGATATGAACATTCGAAAAGAATTACATTTGAAAAGAGCAGCTGATGGAACTATTGTGGAAAAACCTCCAGCATGCTATACAATGTCTATGGATGAGAAGAAGAAGTTTTACGTGTTTATAAAGCAAGTGAAGTTTCCATATGGTTACACATCTAATATATCTAGATGTGTTAATGTTGATCAAAGGAAGATTACTGGACTTAAGCCTCATGATTGTCATATACTGTTACAAAGCATTCTTCCATTAGGCACGTGTGCCATCTTGAATAAAGATGTGATAGGTGTTTCAATGGAGATGGGGGACTTCTTTCGTCGAATTTGTAAACGAAGTTTTAATAAGGATGACATACAAAAATTGTGTGGTGAGAAAACTTTAATACTATTCAAACTTGAAATGATATACCCACCAGCATTCTTTGATGTCATGGTACATTTGGCTATTCATTTGCCAAATGAAGCCT
>JAOSBN010000004.1:33443043-33458692 GCA_027563595.1 Erythroxylum suave | reverse complement strand
TACTTCTGTTGATGAATAAAAATCTTTTCTTCAGATTGCATAACTTGTAATCCAAGAAAGAATTTTAATTAACCCATCATGCTCATTTCAGATTCGCTTTTCATCAGTTTCTCAAAATTAGAACATAGCTTTTTAGACGTTGCACCAAATAAGCCTATAAATCATGTCTAATCACCTCTAAGGCATTAGAACACATTTAACTTGTCCATCGTGGCCATATCCATCCAATGGATTTGATTTTACACACTTAGAAGCTTATATGTCAAAAATCTCCAAGATTTCACATATCGATGAACTCTAAATTCATGTAAGGGCATATAACATTATATTTCACTGGCATATATACCGAAAGGGTTCCAATACAATTTTAAACTCATATACAACCATGTATATATCAATATACAATAGTATCTCCAAGTACAAACTAATACAAAAAAAGGCTCAAAGGGTCCAGCATTACAGATTTGGTAAGGGGCAAATCATATTAAATTGTACCAATTATAGTTTACATATCAATATATTTGTTGTAAACCTATTTCTATAAAAGAGAAAATTTTAAAATCTAAAAGAAAAGTTTGAAATCTTCAAGGAGTGATTCAATTGATCAAAATAAGCAACTATTTACTTTTAAGAATGTAGGCATAAAAAATTTGTTAATGATCATTAAAATTTCTCATATTCTTGTTTGTTTTATTTCATTATTCTCCATTCTTGCTACCTATTTTTTTCCAAAAATGGTATCAAAGTATTATATGAATGTGGTTGTAAAGTTTGAAGTGGAAAAGTTCAACAGGAAAAGGTGCGAATCAACCTCTAACATTCTATAAAAGGTTTTTTTTTTGGAAATAGGTGATTTATTTCCAAGGAAAAGAAACAATGATGCTTACAATAACATGTTTCTAAACCCTCTTGACTGCAGGATCAATTTTGATCCTTTTACACCATTGCAATACGGAGGGGTTGTTTGGTATAGTATTGATCATGTTACATCTCAACAGATAGGTAAACAAGATACCTCTAACAATTTTATTAAAGGAGAGAGAGCCAAAAGTGAATCGTATTAAGTTTCGTTCCCTCCATATGTAATAAAACGTGATGCTTATAATGGCTTTTTTAGCTTGACTACGAACATCTCGCTTAAGTCTTCTAACTGCATATTCCTTTAGCATGCTCCAGCTCGTTGGCATATCCCAGCTATTGAAAGTCAGTACATGTTTCCACACCTTTTCAGAGAACCTGCACTTAAAGAACAAATGTTCGTGTGTTTCCATCTCACTATTACAGAAAATACATAGAGGTTTTTGATGGAGTGACCAATTGAGAACATTTTCCATGGTGTTCATCTTGCCCTGCCAGGCAAGCTAAGAAGTAAACGCCATTCGAGGGGGGGGTTAAGGAACTCCAAACAATTGCAGTCCATTTCAGCTTCTCCATAGGTCGATCAATACTTTGATATATGGCCGGTGATGAGAAAGGAATTCCATGCCCAGAATTCCAAATACAAGTATCATTCAAGACATCGACACATAATAGGGCAATATTCCGCAAGCGAAGGATCTTTTTGAAACACCAAGGATGATGATTCTTTAGCTCAAAATCCCAGAGAGATAAGCTCCTTTTTAAGTGCCTTTCATGAATCCAACGGACCCATAAATGGTCCTTTCTTAAGGCAAGATCCCATAAATGTTGCATCATTAAAGACTTATTCAGAAGAGTTACCTTTTTCAGATCCAAGCCACCAAAAGAGATAGGGGAGCAAACCTGAGTCCAGTTTACCATTGCCTTTTTAGATAATTCAGCACCACTTGACCAAAGAAAAGACCGAGCAACATTTTCAATCATTTTAATGACTCTAGCTGGGAGAACAAAGATTTGGGACCAATGGAGCTCAATGCTGAGGATGACAGATTTTATTAGCTCAAGTCTACTTGCATAAGATAAAAAAACGTGCACTCCAATGCAATATACTAGCCATTATTCTTTCAACCAATGGGGAGCAATCATCAAATGAGAGCCTCTTATCAGTAAGAGGCACGCCCAAGTAAGAGGCACGCTCAACATTCATCAGCTTACAGATCTAATTGCAAGTATTCAAACTTAAGCCACCAAAGAAAATGCAACTTTTTGAGAGATTAATCCTCATGTCGGAGGTGGAAGTGAACTCCTGTAGTCTGTTAAAAATAGTTTGAATGGAAATGGAATCTCCCTTACAGAAGAGTAGGAGGTCATCCGCAAATAAAACATGAGTAAGGTTCAACTTCTTGCAATAAGGGTGAAAGCCAAAGCCCCTAATATGCTTCAAATTGGCCATCAATCGAGAGAAATATTCCATAACAAGACAGAAGAGGTGAGGGGACAAGGGGTCTCCTTGCCGAATTCCCCTTTTGCCTTCAAAGTATCCGCACAATTCTTCGTTAATCATCACAAAATAAGAAGGGGTGGTGACACACTGTACAATCCAGTTAGTGAATTTCAAGGGGAACCCCAGGCCTTTAATAACTTGTTCCATAAATTGCCAATTTACCGAATCAAATGCTTTTTGAATGTCTACTTTAATGGTGCATCTTGGGGATATTCCCCTTCTGTTATATCCACACATTAGTTCTTGAGCAATAAGCACATTCTGTGATATTTTCCTCCTAGGAATAAATGCTGCCTGTTGGCTGCCAATTAAGGTCGAAAGAACATTTTTCAATCTTCTTGCAAGTATTGAGGAGATGGCCTTATAGATGACATTGCAACAAGATATGGGTCTAAAATCAGGGGGAGATTTCGAGCATTTAACCTTGGGGATCAAATGAATAACAATATTGTTTACCTCTTTCAGAAGTCTACCATGATTGAAGAAGTGCAAAATACCCATAGATACATCATTGGAAATGAAACTCCACGCTACCTTGAAGAAAGATGAAGAAAAACCGTCCGACCCCAGGGATTTGTTATCATTCATCTGGAAAAAAAATAGTTTTAATTTCCTGCATGGTGACAGGTTGACAAAGAGTGATACATTGCGCAGGTAGAACAGTTGGCCCAGCTGAAATGATGTCTTCTTTGATCGGAAAGGTTGGATGTTCCTCCCCTAAGAGACTTTGATAAAACCTAATGATCTCATTCTTGATGAGAGTGTGGTCTACCAAGAGAGAGCCATTATGGTCAATAAGTGAACCAATTTTTAGAGAGTTAGCTCTGGCCTTTAATTGTGCATGGAAGAAGTTAGCTCTGGCCTTTAATTGTGCATGGAAGAAGGCACTACTAGTGTCACCATAGGTGATCCAGTTGACTTTGGTTCGCTGGGAAAAAAAGAGATGTTCAGCCTTCAATAACCTAAAAAGGTTGTTTAGACTGGTATGCTCCATGTCTTGTAGACTGACATCAGAAGGGTTGAGGCAGAGTTTGCGTTGGATGTCATTAAGTTCCTGCTGATGGTTTTGAATCCTGTCTCCAATCCCCCTAAAGTGATTTGAGTGAAATTGCCTGAAGGCTTTCTTCAAATTTTTGAGCTTTTAGACTGTCAGGAAAAGGGGGCTACCCCTCTTATCACACTTCCAGTTTTCACTAACCACCTCACCGAACAAGGGGTGAGTAGTCAAGAGCTTTAAGATTTTGGCTTTAGGCAGATGATTGCCATAGATCACCACTGGGGAATGATCAGAGAGTGAAGGTGGGTAAAAGACAACGTGAGCATTGGGGAAAGATGCTTCCTAATGATCGTTCATAAGAGCTCTATCAATCTTGCTATAGATTCGTGATTGCCCAGCTTGCTTGTTGCTCCAAGTAAAGAGCTCCCCTGAGAAATGTAAACCATAGAGGCCAGTAGTTTCTATTAGCTTCTTCAGCTCTCGAATGTCTTTGGATTTAACTTTTCCTGAACTGCGATCCGTAGAGTTAAGGATACAGTTAAAGTCACCGACGACTAACCAACTGCTATTCAAAGATCTATGAATCTGAATGAGATGCTGCCACAAATCATTTCTTTGCCTCCCAAGATTAAAAGCATAGACAAAACTGATGAATAGGGGGGCCTAATTGGAGTGTTTCATTTGCACCAGGCAATGAAGAAGCTGCTCAGTTCTGAGAAGGACTTGACAATCATATAACATGAGGTTCCAAAGGAGCAAAATTTGACCACGGTCTCCAAAAGCAAAATTGTGGTTGTGATGCTAGTTTGGAGCAATGAAGTGTACGACAGAGGGAACCTTAGAAAGCTTGATTTTATTCTAAACTAGATTGCAAAAGCCGATATCCTTTTCGCACAAAATTTTTTTAATAATTGATTGTTTTGCAGAGGAATTGAGTCCCCTAGTGTTCCAGTGGGCAATGTTGATAGTTAAGTCTTCCTGCGTCCCTTCCTAGCCTTGTTGATTTGCTTTTTGCCATTGGTGCTCCCCTCATGCTCACCCTTATCCGATACAGTCACAGGGCTAGTGGACGTCGCTGTATCAGTCAAAGGTTCCTCATCCACTGCTTCTAATAAATCGGTGTAACCATTATTGATAGGGAGTTCCACCGAGAGATTACCTGTGCCAACAGAAGAAATCTCTTGCCCATGCTCAACTTGGATAGCCCCATCACTCTAGAGCTGGCTAGTAGATTGCTACCCTCGAGGCGACTGGTTTGAGCTATCAGTGGTAGAGGATACTAGCTCCCTTTGGCTGATAGCATTAGCATTTCTAGGTTCAGCATCCACCTTGTCTTTGCCCTTATTTTCTGTCCCAATCGTAGAAGGTAGAGAATTTTCAGTCTTACTATTCACATTGTCCGCAGTAGTAGACTTTGGAACCTAGATAGAAGTCACCTTCTTGTTACAAGTAGTTTCATGATGACCAAAAATTTTACAGACTGCGGATTTCTTAGGTACCCATTCATATTCAATGTTCTGCTTGATAACATCCCCATCCAGAGCAATGAGATATATTGAACTTGGTAGTTCATAGTTCACGTCAATTTGAATGCAGACCCTAGCGTAAGCCAGTCGTTCCATCTTTGTCGTTGTCGAATCAGTGCATAAAGGAATGCCAATATAAGAGGCAATTTCATTCAACATTTCCATTGACCATAAACTGAGGGGGAGATTTGGGAGTCTAAGCCAAATTGGGAGGGATTTAATGCTAGCAGTGTCGGCCCCCTCTTTTGGATTCCAGATTTTCAGAACAAGACTTCTAGCCATATGCCAAGGTCCATTTTCAAAAACAGAGAGCATCTCGTTTTTGGAATGAAAAGTGAATAGAAACAAACCTTCCTTCAAGGTATGGACTGATTTAAGACCATGGTCGTTCCACCATTCCACAGCTTGCTTTTACATTGTATCATAATAGATTCGCCTGCCAGGAACAAACCCCCAAAGAGAATTTTCCCATTTCTTGCTGCCATCATCCCAATCAGATTTACGAATTTGCAACTGTTTAAGGCCAATGTTTTGTTGGATAAACCCTAACTTCAGTCCCGGATCTTTAGGCTTGTTCGGCGTTGCTGTTTGTGCCCAAGTTTTGCCCGAAGGGACATGCTTCTCCCCATTCGTTGTAGCCACCATTCCACCACCAGCTGCAGACATCTTGTGATTCGAGAAAAGCAGAGTGGAAAAAAGCCAAATGCTAAAGAAATCGCTATGGAGAAGATGGAGATCGACGAGCAAGAGCTACATCGACACTCAAGGCTGTTTTCTTCGTTCACTCCTCGAGATTATAAAAGGTTTTAAATGGGGAACTGTTATGTCTGATATCAATTTGCACTTAAATACTTAAAAACTAACTTAAATCATCTTCTTGTGTCTTTGTTTCTTATTTCGTTAGGTGTTAGCAAAATTTCATTTTCTATGAAAATTTAGGAAGAGAGAAAGGTAACAAAGAAAACATTGAAAAATAGAAAATCAAACATAAAAAAGAGCAACTATCAACTTAATAGGTAGCCTAAATAGATGCAACCAAACAATCTCGTAAAGAAATAATCTTGATTTCTCAATGGAAGATGAAAGAGTGATTTTAGGTGTCAAGAACCTAAGTAAATATTAGTTTATTATTTGTTAAATTTTTTTGTTAAATGTAAAAATAATTTAATATATTTTATTTTAAAATAAAAATAAAAATTATAATATGTAAAATCATTTTTAATGAATCACATAAGTATTTATGTTGAAACAATTGTACAATTAGCATATCATATGCCGTAGGTTAACAATCCCTTGATGAAGATATAATAAAAACGGAATGAAGTTAGGTTTTAGAATGCAATTTGTGTCATTTTATAAGTGTTAGGATTCAAATTGATAATGAAGATAATGGCATGGACCATCTTAGACCTTTTGTGAAACGATAAGTGCTATTTACACCTTTTGATGAAGTTTAATAAAATTTAAAATTTTAAACTGTGGAAATGGAGAATAAAGGATTTCTTATTGCTTAAGGCATGCTAAAAGGTTGCAAGAGAATAATTCAAAAAATAGGGATGAAATTGACTGGGCTGAGTTATAGGTAGGAGTAGCTAGAACCATTTAACTTTCTCTAGCAAATAAGGACATATTCCATTTTATAGAGATTGCATCCCCACAGAGATATGGTAGATCCTGGAGAGTCGACACATGATAAAAACGGATAGAGACAGTTATTATTAGAAGTAAAGGTCATATAATTTAAAGATGAATATGGGACAAATTCAAAAAAATATATGAACGCCTTCAACCAAATAGTTTGTGACCTTCTAAAGTTTGAGGAAACTATTATGAAACAAGATAAACTGATGATTTTTCTTTTTTATCCATCTTACAAATATTTGGTGAACATACTCATATTAGGTAAGGAAATAATTGGTGTGGAATATATAACCACTACACTTTTGGTTTATAACTAACAAAGAAAAATTATAATAAGCTCTTATAGTGAGAGCCTAAAAGTAAGGTTGAGGTTTCAGGGAGGAAAAAAAATATTGATGACTTATCCAAAAGTATCTATAAATTGAAATCCAAAGGTAGTAACACAGTTTGATATTACATATGCAAACAAAATGGACGTATATGAAGGGAATGTCTAAATATGACAAAGTAAAGTGATGAAAGAAAGTTTAATGATTCATTAAGGTCTACTAATGAGTGGGGACTTATATTCTAACAACAAATTCATGATTTATGTTTCAATCAATTAATTTTAGGAGTCATTTATATTATATATGAGATGATCACATCACATGATATGACACTAAACAAGGATTTGTTTGCGTCATATACATTAGTTAACTTTGACACTTTCTAGTTAGACGATGATAAAGCTTGTAAAGTTATCAGAGTGTGACTTATCAGAATCAAGATCTTATATGGTATTATCAGTACATTATGTGATACTTGATATGTACCATATTTGAGAAAGAACTAGATCTCTTTGGATACCTTATGTAAGAACAATTTTGGTTATAAGATGGATAGAAATAACACTAAGGTGATAAAGGTACACTAATTGTGATGAAAGGGTCAAGATAGGAAAAAATATTATTTATAGGATAAGAGTAAGCACAATTATAGGCAAAGAAATTGCTACATTATTCATATAATGATAATATTGTGTTATGATACATATAGCTGAGCTGTCTCAAAGAGCATGAGATGATAAAACTTCATAAAAGGAGCGTAATTAAAAGGTGTCAAACATTATAAGTTAGACTCTTGCAAATTTACTTGCTTGATGAACAATCTGGAGTGACACTCAAGAAAAATAAGCACAAACTCAATAAATTCTAGGGTATGTGCATATTAACATATGGGATCCAAATAGAGAGCTATCATTAAGTGGTTCTCATTACCTTATGACATTTACTGATGATTTTTTAGGAAAGTCTAGGTTTACTTTGTAAAACTAAAATTTAAGGTTTTTGAAAAGTTCAATGCATGGAAGGCTGAGGTAAAAAAAATAGATAGGTAAAAAAATTAAATATATAAGATTAGATAATAGTACTGAGTACACTGACTTAAAATAAAGAGTGAGAGATTCAAAGAAAATACATAGTTTAGAAAAAACCACAATAGAATGATATTTTATAGATAATAAACAAATCCATAAATGAAAGGACCAAGTGTTAAAGGCTAAATGCAAGATTCCATTTTTTTTTTTTTAGAGAAAGTAGTAATTCTAATGTGCTATCTCATCAATAGATCACAATGAACATCACTAAATAGAAAAGAGGTAGAGGAAGTGCAAACATAAAACAAGTTAGATATATATATATATATATATATATATATATATATATATATATATCTTTATTGGCTACCTTAAATGTGTGAAAGGATATAAGTTTTAGAACCCAGCATTAAAGATAAGGTGATTAGTAGGGATGGTATTTGATAGGTAGCTATGTTAAAGCAAATATATAAAGAAGAAGTGTTAGGATCAATAAAGGGTAGTACTAAGGTAGAACAAGTAGAGCTAGACCAAATGGAGGAAACATTAAAAAAAAGGATATCTCATCAACAGATCACCATGAACATCACTAAATAGAAAAGAAGTAGAGGAAGTGCTAACATAAAGTTAGATTTTTATAAATTGAAAATCTTTAGTTACCCTACTTATATGCTTATTTTCTATTATGAGAGGTATTAAGTACATATATATATATACACACACACTTCAAATTAAGTATAAACCTCTCATAATAGAAAATAAGCACATAAGTAGGGTAACTTTGTTCGAAAGGATATAAGTTTTAGAACCCAACATTAAAGATAAGTTGATTAGTAGGGATGGGTATTTGATAGGTATCTATGTTAAAGCAAATAGATAGAGACAAACTTTTAGGATCTATAAAGGGCAGTACTAAGGTAGAACAAGTAGAACTAGAACAAATAGAGGAAATATAAAAAAATGGTTAAAAATTTTTGGTTTAGAAAATAGAATAGCAACATCATAGTATAGACACAAATAGACCAGGTTGTACCCTTTAGCCGCTAAATATATATGGTTAGTTAGAGTCAATATCCTTCATACACATCTTTGCTAATGGGATCTAGCTAATTTTGTGGTTATACATAGTTATGAGAAGAAAAAATAGATTACAACTTTGATGGAGGATGTGGAGTTTTTACATAAGAACTAAGCATGAGAGTTAACGTAACTTTCCAAAAAGAGGAGACCTATACGATGCAAGTTGGTATATAAAATGAAGTAAGTAGTACGAAGAAAAGCGGTAAAAGGGTACATATAATGAAAGGGGATTGAATGTGACAAAATTTTCTCCCAAGTAATTTGACCTACTTCTATCAACATTTTGATGACATTGGTAACTAGTTTGAACATGCATTTAGAATAGACTAATATAAAGATAACTTTTATTCTTGTTTACTTTAAGGAGCAATTTTATATTGAGCAACCCACAAGCTTTTGTTAACCTAGAAAGGGACATTTCTTGTGTAAATTGAGGAATTCACATTATGGTTTAAAGTAATCCCCATGGAAATAATATTAAAGGTTTGACTCATTAATGATCCAAATAGGCTACATGATATGTGAGTATGAATGTTATATTAATCTTAGGAGACTTTATGATTTTTTTTATTCTATATATGAATCACATATTGATTGTTCAAAAGTATATATAAAATGGATGAACTAAAGACCTTAATGGAAGAGAAATTTAAAATGAAGAATTTGGATGTTTCTAAGAAATTACTAGGAATGAGTATTCAAAGGGAAAGGAGTTTTAAAAAACTGCTATTATTTCATTATTGTTACATTAAAAAGGTGCTAGAAATAGTTGGAATGAATAAGGCTAAAACTATAAGTATTGAATTGGTCAATCACTTCAGGATTTCCCTAAATTAGTGTTTAAAAATAAATATAGAAATCAAAGATGTGTCTAAGATACCATGTGTTAGCATTTTTGGAGGTTTAATGTATGCAATAATTTATACTAGGAAAATTTTCCTTGGAGCAACTGGTAAAGTTGCTTCTTTATGACCATAAGGTTACATGTTCAAGTTAAAGAAACAGTCTCTTTGTAAAAATACAAAAGAAAGGCTATGTATATTATGACTCTCCACAAATTCTTGCAAAGCAGAGAGCCTTATGCACTGGGTACGTTGACTTTTATTGTTAGTTAAGTTAGTAAGTACATAGGTAAACTAGGAGATAACATTAAGCAGTAGCTTAGTAGATATTCAGGTATTTAACAGTTATGGCAAACCATAGTATGAAGTTTGGCAATCAATAAGATGATCCTTTAATTTATGGGATATGTAGATTTAAACTACATAAGAAATTTGGATAATAGGAGGTCTACTAAAAAATATATTTTTACTCTTTCAGGAAGCCTATTTGATGGAAATTAAGGATTTATTCTATAGTTGCATTTTTTACAATGGCAGTTTTTGTGACTGCTAAGAAAGTGATAGGTCCCAGTAAAAGCTAATAGGATGCTATGAAAATAAAATTCTACTTAGGGTGAGAATAAACACAGAATTTGGTCTGAACAAGCTTGCCTTCTTATTGCCTTAAAAAGAGATTAAACACAAGAGGAAATAACAACTTTTCCTAATTCTCTGATCATGTTTCTAAGAATATGCATGCTATGGTTAATAGTAACAGAGTAACCACAATTATTTAAGAATAGAAATAATAGACCTATTCTAATGGAAATAATAACTCCTTGACCTATTCTTCAGCAAGTTGGTAACATGATTCCACAACTTAGACCATGTCCTATGAACTTCTTCACTCCTTACATGGCCCATGCCCAATGATACTTAATCAAAATACTTTGGATTTCTCACTGCTATTCTCTGATATCTTCTTGGCTTATCAATAGCCCCCTCTTTTACAGGAACCTAGTCCTCAAGGTTCAAGTTCATGAATCTGTCTTGTACTTCCTGAGAATTTTCCCATGTCACATCTTCTACAGGAAGTCTCTTCCACTTGATTAAGCTTTCTTCAATAAATTTGGACTCTTTTTTGACCCAACTTGTGTCTAAAATAACTTCAGGTTCCATGATAAGATCACCATCTTCTGCAATAGGTGGCAACTCCATACTAGGCGTAATGGTGTCTCTTAACTTCTTCTTAAGTAGTGAGACGTGAAAGACTGGGTGAATGCTAGATCCCTCTGGAAGTTTCAGCTTGTAGGCCACCTTTCCAATCTTTTCTTCAATATGATACCTCCCATAAAATCAGCTAGCGAGTTTTTGATAGGCTTGTTTAAACACCGACTGTTGGCAGTAAGGATGTAGTTTCAGAAACACCATTTCTCCCACTTTATATTCAATGTCCCGCCGTTTAGAGTCTGCTTGTTGCTTCATCCTATTATTTGCTGCATGCAAGTTTCCTTTGAGTTGCTTGAGTAACTCGTCCCGAGAAGCCAAACTGCGATCCACTTTGTGTACGAAACATAATCCTTGATGATAATGTGAAATGATTGGTGGTGGTCATCCATATAGAGCTTGAAAGGAAGTTATTCCCGTGGAAGCATGGTAGGCTGTATTGTATTAGAATTCAGCCTATAGGAGGAAAGAATGCCACTGTCGAGGCTGGTGAGAAGTAAAACACTGAAGATACTATTCAATACATCAATTTGCCACTTCTAATTATCCATCCGTTTGCGGATGATAGGCGAAGCTCATCTTCAATTGTGTTCCCGATAGCTTAAAGAACTCTTGCCAAAAACGACTGATGAACACTGGATCATGATCACTTATGATGGACCGAGGTAGCCTATGTAGTTTGACGATCCCTTCAACGAATTTCTTAGCCACCACCTTCGCTGTATATAGATGAGAGAGAGCTAGGAAGTGAGCTGATTTGCTTAGTCGATCAACAACAACAAGAATTGTATTTTTTCCATTTGGAGGTGCAAGTCCCTCGATGAAATCCATTGTGACGTCGTCCCAAACTCGACATGGAAACGGCAGTGGTTGTAGAAGTCCACCAGGAGATAAAGTTTCAGCTTTCATTCGTTGGCATACGTCGCAAGAGGCAACATAATCTTTCACTACCCGATGCATGGATGGCCAATAAAATTGTTGTGCTATCCTCTTGTATGTTCTAAGTACTCCAGAATGCCCCCAATTGGAGAATCACGAAATTCCTACAAGAGTTGTTTGATAATGCTAGAATTTGGAGATACTACTACCTTGTTTTGTAGTAAACCAATCCATGATGCCAAGTGTACGGAGTTCCTAGTCGCTCAGTTGCTAAGTTGCTGATTTTCTTCATGTAAGGATGGTCACGAGCTTCAGCTTTAATTCTATCCCATAATGGAATTTGAGACACAAATAAGGCATCAAGACTAGGACTTCCGGACACTCTTGATAATGCATCAGCTGCAGTGTTCTCTCTATCTGGTTTGTATGTGATCTTATAATCATAACCAAGTAATTTAGCCAGCCATTTTTGTTGCTTAGGTGTTGTGATGCGTTGCTCCAACAAGTATTTGAGATTACATTGATCAGTGTGAATGTAAAACTTCCTCCCGAGCAAGTAGGGTCTCCAAGTTCGGATGGCTTGAATGATAGCTAGCATTTCTTTAGCATATGTGGACCAGGAGTGTTTGGTGGTGCCCAGGGCTTGACTCATAAATGAGATTGGCTGCCCCTGCTGAGACAAAACTGCCCCTATGCCATCTCCTGAAGCATCGGATTCAATGATGAAGAGTTCATTAAAATTTGGCATGGCAAGTGTAGGAGTGGTGGTCATCACCTTCTTAAGATCTTGAAATGCCTTTTCTGCTTCTTCGGGCCACCCGAATTGTCCCTTTTTTAAGAGATTGGTGAGAGGACGAGCGATGATGCTATAGTTACGGACAAATTTTCGATAATAACCTGTTAGACCTAAAAATCCACGCAACTCAGAGACATTAGTAGGCCTAGGCCAATGCAACATAGCTTTAATTTTCTCTTGTTCCACCTTAACTGTAACATCCCATCCCCATATTAAGGATTAGAACTCAGATTTCAATAATGGAGAGAATAGCAATGTGAGAGTTAGAAAATTTTGCATTTCATGCCCAGCAGCATGTCAGCATACATGCATGTGAATTTGAATCTTTGAACATACAAAAATATGTGTACATGCATTTATTGACAACTTCCGGATATGATTGTTTTTAAATGTGATTTTTTTATTGGAAATGAGAAATAGAGGGAGTAGAAAGAGTGATTTTGGTATGAGTTGTGATAAGGAAAGATTTGGAAACAAAAGTGATGGTTGATCTGGAAAATATGCACTGAGTGTGCTTCGGTATGTTAGTCATAACTTTTTCTCTAGTTATCCAAATGAAACGATTCCCTATTTGGATTAAACTAGAAACATATGGCTATATTTCTTACAAAGACATCAAATTTAAATTCCATCTTTAAGAATCACAAAATTTGTTATAAAGTTGAGAACTGGGTGTAGTACATAGGGGGGTGAACGTAAAAAAATTTGTGTTTTGAATTCAAGGGTGATTCTGGATTTGTTCTAGGCTAAATTAGAGAAAGGTGTCTTCTAAAAAGTTGTATATCTTTCTTTTATCTTTTCAACTGTATATATTATGATAATTTTGGACATTAGATCTGAAAGTTATGGTCCTTATAAGGGAAGATGTTCAAGAGTGAAGTTGTATCTTCTATATTTTCGCTTCTTCTGTGATGAAGTCACATGCTCTGTGATGATGTCATATCTTCTATGTTTTGTTTCTTCTACTTTTTACTTCATCTCCTTTCTGATAAACTTTGTCTACTTTCTGACAAACTTCGCCTACTTTTTACTTTGTCTACTTTTTGACAAACTTCGTCTGCTTTTTCGCCTGGCCTATCTTCTGTTCCATTTCTGACCTTTAGAAGATAGAATCTGACTTTGGGGTCTGTATGAAAGTTTTTTATCTTGACTTTCTCTTTCTAACCATATAAAGAACATCTTAATCCAATATCTTTAGGGAAAGTTATAGCAATTTTCCCATTTCATCTGTCTTTTTCTATTAGTCTGCTTTTTCATTTGACTTCATCTATACCTATCTTCTATTCCATTTTTGACCCTTTAGAAGATATAATCTATCTTTTGAGTCTTCAGGAAAGTTGTTGATCTTGAAGTCATCTTTCAAATCATATAAAGAAACCTTAATCCAATATCTTTAGGAAACGTTATAGCAATTTTCCCATTTCATCTGTCTTTTCCATTAGTCTGCTTTTTCATTTTACTTTGTCTGTACCTATCTTCTGTTCCATTTTTTACCCTTCCAGAGATAGAATCTATCTTAGAGGTCTTTATTAAAGTTTTATATCCTGAAGTCCTCTTTCGAACCATATAAAGAACACCTTAATCTAATATCTGTATGGAAATGTATAGCAATTTTCCCATTTCATCTGTATTTTTCCATTAGTCTGCTTTTTCATTTGAATTCATCTGTACCTATCTTCTGTTCCATTTTTGACCCCCCAGAAGTTCTCTTTCTAACCATATAAATAAAACCTTAATCCAATATCTGTAGGGAAAGTTATAGCAATTTTTCCATTTCGTCTGTCTTTTTCCATTAGTCTGCTTTTTCATTTGACTTAGTCTACACCTATCTTTTATTCCATTTTTGACCCTTTAGAGATAGAATCTGTCTTTGTGGTCTTCAGGAAAGTTTTTGATCTTGAAGTTCGCTTTCAAAACATATAAAGAACAACTTAATCCAATATCTTTAGGAAAAGTTATAGCAATTTTCCTATTTCGTCTGTCTTTTGCCATTAGTCTGTTTTTCATTTGACTTCGTCTACACTTATCTTCTGTTCCATTTTTGACCCTTCAGAAGTTAGAATTTGTCTTTGGAGTCTTCAGGAAAGTTGTTTATCTTGAAGTCCTCTTTCGAACCATATAAAGAAAACCTTAATCTAATATCTTTTAGGGAAAGTTATAGCAATTTTCCCATTTCGTCTATCTTTTTCCATTAGTCTGCTTTTTCATTTGACTTCATCTGTACCTATCTTCTGTTCCATTTTTGACCCTACAGAAGATAGAATCTGTCTTTTATTCTTTAGGAAAGTTGTATATCTTAAATTTCTCTTTCGAGCCATATAAAGAACACCTTAATCCGATATCTTTAGGGAAAGTTATAGCAATTTTCCCATTTCGTCTGTCTTTTTCCATTAGTCTACTTTTTCATTTGACTTCGTCTGTACCTATCTTCTATTCCATTTTTTACCCTTTAGAAGATAGAATCTGTCTTTTTAATCTTCAAGAAAGTTGTTGATCTTGAAGTTCTCTTTCAAACCATATAAAGAACAGCTTAATCCAATATCTGCAGGAAAAGTTATAGTAACTTTCCCGTTTCTTCTGTCTTTTTCCATTACTCTACTTTTTCATTTGACTTTGTTTGTACCTATCTTCCATTTTTTACCCTTCAGAAGATAGAATTTGGCTTTTGAGTCTTCATGAAAGTTGTTGATATTGAAGTCCTCTTTCGAACCATATAAATAACACCTTAATCCGATATCTTTAGGGAAAGTTATAGTAATTTTCTCATTTTGTCTGTCTTTTTTCATTAGTCTGCTTTTTCATTTTACTTCGTCTGTATCTATTTTCTATACCTTTTTTGACCCTTCAGAAGATAGAATCTGTCTTCTATACCTTTTTTGACCCTTCAGAAGATAGAATCTGTCTTCTAGGTCTTCAGAAAAGTTGTAGACCTTGAATTTCTCTTTTGAAACATATAAAGAAAA
>JAOSBN010000004.1:33402436-33414737 GCA_027563595.1 Erythroxylum suave | reverse complement strand
CCTTAAACCAAACAAAGTAATACACATTCTATTCTATTCCTCGTCTTTTCTATTCTAAAGAATAACTATTCTATTCCTTATCTATTTCATTCCGTGAACCAAACAGGCTGTAAGAGAGTTGCCTATACAGACTTGACTCAAATACCCTTATGCATTACTTTTATAAATTTAGCTGAACATATTACTTTTGAGCATAAGTCTAAGTTAATCCATTTTTGTCTAATTTTCATAGTCTTACAAGTAAGGATGCTCACAAGCATCTCAAGTATGAAACCTCCTGGGGTGACAGACAAGTATATTATGTTGAGAACCTTTTCAATTTTACAGATGGATACATCAAAAGATTGTTTTAATTTTTCCACAGGGAGCGTTCGCTTATAGATCACAATGAAGAGGTTGTTTTTGAAAAGTACTTTCTATTATCAAAGATAGTCAGCACAAGGAAAGAGAATTACAAGATAAAGCAATATCATGCAAAATTCCTTTATGAATATTGGAAACGCTTCAAGAATTTATGTACCAACTTCCCTCATCACAATATCATAGAACAACTCCTTATCTAATACTTCTACAAATGATTATTGCCTGTGGATAAGAGCTTGGTAAATGTAACAAGTGGTGGATCACTCTGTGAATAGACTCCTTTGAAGGCTAGTAATTCAATCAAGCAAATGGCAGTTAATGCTTAACAATTTGGAAGTTGCAACAATGTTCGTAAGGCAAATGAGGTAAAATTTTGTCTATAAGACATCATTTAGATGAACTAAAGTTTTTAATTAGAAAAATTGTTATAGGATAAGAACGGGTGAAAGCTTACGTTATATGTGCAAAAATGTGAACCATCTGACAAATGGGTGTCCAACTCTGCATATAGTATGTGAATATTGTATAGAAAATTTTTTTTCCACCAATATAACCTATATTCCTAGATCTATAACCTAGGTTGGAAATATCACCCAAACTTGATCTATGGAGAGAATGAGCAACAAAACTACTCTCTATATAAGTTATAGGAAGCATAGAGATTTTAACCTAGACCACAAGCTTCTTCTTCCAACTTAGGTATATCTTTAGAAGATATAGTTAAGTCTCATACCACTTGTACTCTACAATTCCAATAGGATGTAAAACAATTTCAGCAAGAGACAAGATCTCAATTTCAATACACAAGGTTAAGCATTTGGAGAGGAAGATAGGTCAGATGGTAGTGGCTATTAACTGTTTAGAATCATAAAGATAGGTCAGATGGTAGTGGCTATCAACCACTTAGAATCATAAAGTAGAGGGAAGTTTCCATCTCAACCTGAGGTAAATCCAAAGAATGTTAGTGCAGTGAACTTGAAAAGTGGTAGAAAGCTTGAGGATCCCAAGAGAACCCTATCAAGGATGGTCAATAAAGATGAGATTGAGGAGTTAGAGAATAAGGCAATCCCTCGTTTAACTCAAAGGTAAATTTTCGATGTCCCAATATGGTTAATATTAACCTTCCACTTTTTCCTAGCAGGTTCGAGAAATCAAATAAGGAGGAAAAGGATAAAGAGACATTTGAGACCTTTTCAAATGTAGAAGTAAATATACCTTTGTTAAACACAATCAAACAAGTGCCCATGTATCTAAAATGACTCAAGAAATTTTGTCCCAATAAGAGAAATATGAGAGGTAATGAGAATGTCATGATGCGTGGGAATGTTTCTATGATCTTTAGAAAGAGAATAACTCCGAAATGCAGGGATCTAGGAATGTTTAACATTCCCTATAAGATTCGTAACATTATAATTAAAAGAGCTATGCTATATTTTGGAGCATCAATCAATGTTATGCCTCACTCTATTTTTGTTTCTTTGACCCTTTAAAAGAGACCAATGTTATCATACAATTAACTGACCATACTGATGCTTAATCGAATGGACTAGTTGAGGGTGTTTCAGTGTAGATGAATAATTTGGTATTTTCTGTAGATTTTTATGAAGTGGTTATGAATGATGAAACCTCCTAATCTCAAACCTATTTTACTAAGGAGATCATTTCTTAACATAACAACATCTAAAATAGATGTTCATAAGGGCACTCTCAAAATGGAATTTGATAGGAATTAATTCATTTCAATTTTTTCGATACTATGAAACATCGTCACGATGATCATTTCTTTTTTTTCATAGATAAGATTGATCCCCTAGTGTAGAAAATGTTTAAGTTAAATTGTAGATATTAACTAGAATCATTTTTGACCAAGTATATAGAGTTGAAGCCACTAATGAAATTAAGTTGGGAGGAGCTAATTTAGAAGGAACCTACCTTACGTTCTTTGGAAACCTCTCCTACAAGTTATGAATATGCTTCCATCGAGTTACCTATATCTTACCAGAGGCTATTACCTTATGATGTGTAGATATTTGATATGGAGCTAAAACCACTACCCTCACACTTGAAATACACATATTTGGGAGATAATCAGATTCTTCCAGTTATTATTTCTACAATTTTAACTTCTGATCAAGAAGATAAACTGATTTGTGTGTTAAGAAAGCATAAGAAGGCCATTAGATAGATAAATTCATATATTCGAGGAATGAGCCCTTCTATATGCACACATTGCATTTTGCTTGAGGAGGATGCCAAGTCCACTAGATAACCGGAACGTAGAAAAGTCCTTTGATTCATGATCATGCATGTGAATCTTTAGTAGTGGATAACTGAAATGATATGTATAGTCATGGAATGAGATATGTATTTAGTTGTTGATACATTTAATCATTTACACTTAGTGATTAATGATATGAAAATGCTTAAGATTCTCACTTTAATTCATATATGATTTTAGGTAAAATTTGGAAGTAAAGAAATTAAAGTGAGTTAAAAACAATATATTTGAGTCATTTTAAGAAGATTAATTTACACTTGTCTTCATGGATCAAGGAGAAGAAGATTAGAGCAAGAAAAGACAAGATAAAGCATAAAAGAATGGGATAAAGAATAAAAAATTAGAAGAGGGCTGCTAGAAATCAACACTCACTATGGATGAAGGAAAATATCAAAATGACAATAGAAGCATGTAGGAAACGACAACAGATGGACCAACATACCAGTAGCTAGAAAATGACAACACAAAAACCAAATAAGGAAAACAACAAAGCATAAACAAAAACCCGTTTGCGTTTTATGCAAATGTTATGCATGAAATGAAGCCGTTCGGCCAAAGCATAGAGAAGGTGCGTGAGGGTTAAGTGAACAATAAATAGTAATGGTGTTCAATTGAGTTTAATTTGTCATATTAAGCTACAGTGAAAGAGAACACTAGATTTCTAGGAAGAAACAAAAGATATCTGTATACTCAACCAATTGTTGAATGCCGAACTTAGGTCCGATGAACATGTTATTCTGACTGTGCATCATGAATAAATGTTATTGATAGCATATTTTGTGATTTGATACATCACATTAATATACATGATCAGATAAAGGTGTTGTGACAGGAGTAGTCAATTTGAAAGAGCTTAAAACTCAAAATTCTGCACATAGATTCGATAGCTCCATGATTAATGAATTCGATATCTATAATGGGTACGGGACAGTATCTAAAAGAGCCTGATATCCATCAGAGATATGGGACAGTGAAAGGTGCTCGGACACAATAAAATAATAACAAAGTGGATTCTCATATGCATTTGCATTTGCAAATATTTATGATTGTGAATCCATTTCTGAAATTATGATGATAAAGTGATTTGTGATATTTGTGTATTTGTCGATAATGTGATTGATTGGAATATGCATGAACAAATTATGCCTGAAAAGAGTACATGAAATGTGTGACATTCATTATGTCTTATTGAGATTAGGCATGTTGTAACTTGGTTATATGTGAGATATTTGTGTATTTGATATAAGTGAACCCATCAATGATCATTGAGTTCGTAAAACTTATCAAAATTGCAACGTAGCTTTTTAGGTATGAGAGAGGAGACTTAGTCCTTAAGACACTCTAGAAGAACATTTTGGAAATTAAGATATGGCTCAAAAATCGATCAGCTGATACTTGAGAAGTTATAGATTATATTTATGTAGTTTCTTATGTCATGTAGAACTTGTGTATAAAGAGTTGTAAACTCTCAAATGTTTTGGTAATGTAAATATTTATTTTAATGACTATAATGTAAATTATGTTTGTAAATGAAATGAGGAGTTGAGCTTTTAAATTTTAAATTATTCTATATAATGCCATCTAAGTGAAAGTCATTACTTTAACATGTCATTGTCATAGGGTATATTATGAAATATCCTATGGATATTCGGGTATATACTCTATGATAGTGAGATGTTACATTTTATGTAGGATCCAAATGGGGAGTTGTACATAATTGATGATATAAAAACGTGTTTTCATCATAAAACATGCTTCTTGCCTTCTTTTATTTTCTTCTTATATAGTCTTTATTTTTTGTTACAAAATAGTTTGTTTCGAGTTGGTTTTTAAGTGTTATTTCATAATTTCTAATAACATTGAAAGTAAGCCATAACAAGCGCCATAGATGAGGAGACAAAGTTCAACGCCCTAGTTGTAAGCAACTATTTTCTTCCATAACCATGGATTTAGTGAATAAACTGAATTGTAGAATTCATGTGTTTATGTTATTGTTTTACAGGAGGAAGATGCTACTCTTTTAGAATCGCTAATGGGTGAAAGATGAAAAGAAATTGGACACAAAGTAAACGGTTAGTGTTCCTACCATGTTGTAATTCATTAGGAAGCAGCACATATGTAGGAGTTATGCTATAATATTTTTGTAATCTAAGCATTTATAATTTGTAAACTATTCTTTTTATTTATTATTTAATCTATAAGAATTGTTAAAGTTATCATTAATATCTTGTATAGGAAGAATATTCTTTTTGTTACTATAATTTAATGATATTTATATAATTTTACTTTATATATATAATAATCAATATTTTGAATTAATAATATTTTTATACAATTTATTTGTATAATAAATTCACAATAAAAAATATATGGATACATTACATAGAAAACATATAGTTCATTATTATGGATTTAAAATATATCAAATAACATATTGCAACATTATTTAAATCATAAAAAATAATATTTGGCTACATCGTGTAAAACATAACAAATAACATTTGGCTACATTATATAAAACATAGCTAAAAACATTTAACTATGTTTTTAAATTGTAGCTAAAAATATTTGATTAAGTTTTTAACTATTGGTTAGGATTTTTTAAAACAACACTTATAATTTTCAACTATAAGGATTTGACGACATTTCGTGCAACGAAACATGAATTTACCAAATAACTATAGGTGATATTTTTTAGACATTTAACTACAATTTTTTAAGCCAAAAGTCAACTTCGTTTTACAGTACAGCCATCTCTCCGATGATCATTTTGATCCAAGAATGCCTGACAACACATCAATTATGGTGCCGCCTAAAGAAGCTTAATTACGCTGATTTTGTTGTCTTCTTTTGTCGATATTACATTTTGATACACAAGCTAGATGAATTACTTATCTGTATAGACATATATAATTAGCTTAATCCATCGTTGCTAGTAATTAATTTTAGACTTGAAATGCTTTGTCAGTTTCATTTCATAAGTAGCAGCATGCCTCAACACCATACAATGACAACCATGACCAATGATCACAAATTTCTATAGATACATGGATGCAATCCCATAATCATCTTGTTAAAAACAATTAAAGAGAATATCACTGGAACGGAAAGACAGCAATCATCAACACCTGTATTGTATTCGTAATCCACGAGAACTTGGATGCAATCCCATAATCATCTTGTTAAAAACAATTAAAGAGAATATCACTGGAACGGAAAGACAGCAATCATCAACACCTGTATTGTATTCGTAATCCACGAGAATTTGTTCTCCTTCCCTCTTCAACAAGAGCGGCACGAGCAGACATAATCCCACTATGCACTAACGAAGAATCAAACGCAGAACAATCAATAAAATCCTTCAGAAGCTCCTCCTGACCCCATATCTCAGGAATCCAGACCCTACCTCCCACCTCTATCCTGTGTCTCTTCAATCTTTCACGTCCACAAACATCTTCCTTCAATATTGTAGCCTCTGCACCACCTGGTTCCTTTTCCAATACCTCTTCTATGGAACCCCCAATAACACCAAGCAACGCTATTTGTTCATCTTTCGACTGATGAGCATCAGAGGAACTGCATTTTGGAGAACCATTTTCATGGCTGCTTTCAAGTTCACAGCTTTTGATAGATAGGCTTGGTGCTTCAAATTGATTATTATGACCCGACTCTTGATAGTCTTTTTCGGCTAGACCTTGTTCTTCGAAAGGCTTCATCTTCGTCGGATTTTCTTTCACAAGCGAACAAATCACAAAGCTCTTGCTCTTATCCATCTTCTTCTCCTGAAACTGGTGCTATCTGAATATGCTTTGCTCCCTTGTTTTGGCAGCTGAGGGCTCTCCTCTTTTTGGGTTCTAATTGAGCAGATTTACGTAAGATATGTATAGGAATAAAAAGCATAGAAAATTGGTGGAAAGTCAGTTTACACGTCACCTCCGAAGGGATTCGTTTGTATGGTAAGTGACAAGTGTACGTGTCCTGTTCTAGAGATTGGGGATTCCATATTATGTGGTCAAGTTGATGTCTTCTTGAGAACAAAAAAGAAAGAGAAAGAGGCAAGAGATGGAAAAGGAGAGGAGAAGGAAAGAGGTTGATGATTCCTAACAATGGATTTTTGGAGGATTGTGGTGATCTTTTGAGGCACTCAGATTTTGGGATTTGATATAAGAAAATAAGTATTTGAAATTATTAAAATGATATGAAGACTTCCAAATAGTATTTAATGAGATAGAGAGACGATGGAGGTTACATGGGATGTACAAAGAGATATTTTTTGTTAGACGTATCAGGTGCTCAGCCACTACCTCTTGCTATGTTACAATGATGTCGGCCCTCCTATTCACTTGGAGTATGATATAATGTAACGAAATACGATTTAAGACAACTCATTAACGTTTTTGGTTGGATAGAATGTAATAATTATCGTTCTTATCACAATCTAATAAATACAACTGAAGGTATAATGTAATAAAAGAGTACGGTCTAATTGATATTGAGTGAATGAACTGTATATTTACAACTATGCTGTGAAAGTAAAGAACCTGTAATACAGATGCTAATAGTAATAACTAAGGGATACATGCCGCTGTTAAAACTGTGCAGATATTTTTTTGTCCATAGAGTCATTAGGTCGTTATCTAATAAACGTCCTAATTAAATTATAAAAACACTCACTTGGATTGTTTAACGTGGGAGAATTCATGAGAGCCTAGAAATTTTAAGGGAATTTATGGTTTTTTCTTCAAAATTAAGTGTTTTATGTTTAAGCTTTATAATATCATAACATCCTTTCTATTAAATAAGGGTAAGGCCGTGTTCGGCCCTCCTCAAATGTTGTGCTTCAGTGATTTTAACTATATGTTGATGATTAAGATGAATGGTAAAAAAATATCGAATTTTGATTACTAGCAATATTCATTAGAGATCTTTTCTCGAATTTCTATAGATAAAGTTTTTTTTTCTTATCTAATTGAAAATTAATATCTACGTAATTAAGTTGTAAATAAAATAATCATATTTTATTTACAACTTAATTACGTAGATATTAATTTTCAATTAGATACATATAATTGTGTATACTCTGCTATGTTAAAGATTTGATTGATTTCAGTACTCTCTTTTGTTGTGATTTTTATTTTTATTTTATTAAAAATAATTGTTAATGTCAAAGTAATTAGTTGTTATTATAATTAATAATAATAACACTAAATAAAAGTTGTAAATAAATTATTTTTAATAATTAAAAAATGAAACCTATTAAACATAAAAAATGTATATTGAATATATAAAAATTTGAAATTAATTTTGAAAATATTTAAAAATTATGAAAATAGAATTAAAATATTACTTTTGACATTAACATTAATTTTATGATGCAACCATTAATATTACATGTCAATTTAATAAAATTTTATGTGCGATTCAATATTAAAATTAAGAATTGTTAATTTTAAGGTCATATCAAGATATTCAAGAAAAAAAAAGAAGCCCACCAACAAGCTTCCAGACATGTGATGGGCTCATGTTTCACATGGTTGTGTCTGCCTGATGACCCTTCGGCTTCAATCTCTACAATTTGCAGGAAAATACATCGGTACTCTTTTTTATTGGCCTAATTAATTGTTAATCTTCATGTAATTTATTTTGTTTAATTGTCATATGTTGTTGAACTCATCACCAAAAAAGAACTAGTGGAATTAAACTAGCATAAGAGCTTCATTTATTTATACGCTGCTAATCTATTGTTAAGAGAAATATTAATATGAAAGTGGATTAATTAATGTAATGGCAGTCCAATTTGGAAAGTATTCTTTTCTTCATTTTCTTCTTGGTGTTTGAATCCAGTAGATATCAAAGTTATATTGACCTTAACCGGAAGAGAAACTAGTAAAATCCACAATACGTTGCTAACCCCCATCCGTCCATCGGCTCACAAAGTCAAATGAACGTGGCAATCCAAAAATTTGTTTGATAATGTGCAAATTTATGATAATAAAACCTAGTCTCTGTGCTAATTCTTTTAACTTGGTCACATTTGCAATTTTAAAAAAAGAAGGTATCAAATTAGTCATGTAATTAATAAGTAATCATGATAGGTAGAGAATTAATTATCTTATGTGCCAATTGTTGTGAATAGAGACCAGTAATAGCCAAATTCACCTGGAGCACTATTACTTAGTTGAATAAAGTGTGAATTATTATATTGAACAAAATATTCCACTCAACAAATCTCCACCATAGCAAATTCTACTTTTTCAAATCTCTCACAAGCCTCATCTTTAGTAGTGTCTTCAAATGTGCCCATTTTCAATTTTTAGCAATATTGATTAAGTCCAACCAATGTTGGAACTTGACTGTAGTCACCACCTTTGTCAACATATCAACAAGATTCTCAGTGGTCTTAGTCTTCTGGATTGCTATTCCACTTTCTTCCAAAACCTCTCATACAAAGTGATAACGAGCATCAATATGCTTCATCCTTTCATGATAAACTTGGTTCTTTGCTAAATGAATGACACTCTGACTATCACAAGGTACTTTGACATGCTTATGTCCAATTCTTAATTCATCAAGCAATCCTTGAAGCCAAATTATCTCCTTCATAGCCTTTGTAACTGCTATATATGCTGCCTCTGTAGTCAACAAACCGATTGTTGATTGTACAATAAACCTCCAACTAACTGGTGATTTTGTAAGAGTAACAGACCCAGTAGTTGATTGATGTTTATCTAAATAACCAGCATAGTCGGAATCACAATATCCAACTATACATTGACTATCTTGCTTATCCCTCTAAAATACCAAACCAACATCTACGATGTTTAGAATGTATCATAGAATCCATTTCACAACCAGACATTGCTCCTTGCCTGGATCATGCATATACCTACTCACGATTCCTACTGCTTGTGAGTTGTTAGGCCTCGTACACACTATAGCATACATCAAGCTACCAATCGCATTTGTATACGGTACTTTAGCCATGTACTCTCATTCTGCATCTTTCTTTGGAGATAAGGATGCATCAAGCTTTATATAAGGAGCTAGCCGAGTACTAATATGTTTTGACTTTTAATTCATACCAAAACGTTGTAGTACTATTTTCAAATATTGCTTTTTAGTCAAACACAATCTCCCCAACTTTCTATCTCTACTTATCTCCATGCTGAGAATTTTCGTGGCTTCACCCAGATCCTTCATTTCAAACTCCTGATCTAACTAAATTTTCAATCTCTTAGTTTCTCTTTGATTCTTTGAAGCTATCAATATATCATCAACATACAGGAGCAAATAAATGTAGGATCCATCTTGTAGTTTGCGAAAATACACACAGTGAACTTATTTGCTTCTTATATACTTTTGCTCCATCATAAACTTGTCAAATCGCTAGTACCACTGCCTCAGAGATTGCTTCAATCCTTACAACAAATTTTCAAGCTTACACACCATATTCTCTTTTCCAGAAACTTTAAAACCTTCGGAATGAGTCATATAGATTTCCTCCTTTAAGTCTCCATGTAAAAACTCAATTTTTACATCCAATTGAACTAGTTCCGTATCAAACTGTGCTACTAAATGAAATAAAATTCGAATGGATGCATGTCTTACAACTGTAGAGAAAACTTCATTATAATAAATTCCCTTTGTCTGAGCATAGCCTTTGGCCACAACCTTGCTTTGTAGCGAATATTATCCTTGTTAGGAAATCCATCTTTCTTTGCATATACCCATTTGCATCCAATTGCCTTCTTTCCCTGTGGGAGACTAGCTAGCTTCCACGTCTGATTCTCATAAAGGGAATGTATTTCTTCATTCATGGCTATCCTCCACTTATCTTTTACTGAAGTTTGGACTGCTCCTTAACGAGCAAGAATTTGATTATTCCTTTTTGGCTTTCTCAATGCAACCAGTAATTGTTGTCGAGGTTCTTAGGTTGGAACCTTTTCATTTGGCTCCTCTTCTACCATAGGAGTTTGGCAGCGCTTGTTGAGTGCACTGCAAAACTTACTTGACTATGCACACTAAAATTTGTAGTTGCAGTAAGTCGGGATCGAATCCACAGGGAATGTTCGGTTAATTTTTGTAATAAAATTAACTGATGCAAGGAAAGAAAATAGGGGGGGTTGGGTTTCAAACAATTTATAAAATTAAAGTAAAAGTAAACTGCTGAAAATAAATAAAAACAATTAATCGAAAATGAGAAAAGTGTTGAGTATAAGTAAAGTTCGGTTCTAGGATCAATCTCGGCCTGAAAACAATCAAGCATATTCCTTCATTCTAAAGTCTTTACAATTCTTTTCGAACTATTGATCTAAGACTAGTAGAACGCTCTACAAATCTCAATTTTCCCTTAGGTTGAATTAAATCAAGATACGATCATTAATTAAACCTAACTACTGAATAACCTAGGATACGATCTCTAGATTCAATTTGGCAGTCGCTTTACGAACTAGAAAACGATCAATATAGGCAGTAACCTCACACGTTAGGATTATCCAAACTAAGTTATGCTGTTCCTAACGATTAACAATCATTAGACGCTACTTACAAACATTAAAAGTAATGATTATAGATTACAATCGATATTTTAGCAATAGGTTCGAAATAAATAATCAAAATAACATGTTAAGATCATTTATCCTAAAACCATCCAAATCAATACCAGCAACACAACAATACCCTTAACAGATATCACATGACCTAGAACTATACCTTAGTCCACCATAAAATGAAAAATTTCCCAGTTCAACATAAGGATAGTTTCTATACATCGTTCCAAGATAATGGCAAGATTCTCAAGACATTCATCAAATGAAGATCCATACACACTAAAATCGTCCATAAATACCTCAATAATCTTCTCAACATATTCAGAAAAAATGCTTACCATACACCTCTGGAATGTGGCAGGTGCATTACACAATCTGAATGACATCCTTTGGTAGGCAAATGTACCGAATGGGCATGTAAATGTGGTCTTCTCCTGATCTTTCGGTGCGATTGGGATCTAAAGATAACCTGAAAAGCCATCTAAAAAGCAATAATAGTCATAACCAGCCAATCTCTCAAGCATTTGATCAATAAAAGGAAGGGGAAAGTGATCTTTACGAGTAGCAGCATTCAACTTCCTATAATCAACACATACTCATCACCCAGTTTGCACTCGGGGGGGAATCAACTTACCTTCCTCGTTTGTCACAACGGTGATTCCAGACTTCTTTGGAACCACTTAGACAGGACTTACCCACTTACCATCAGAAATCGGGTAGATAACCCCAGTATCGAGAAGTTTCAGTACCTCCTTCTTCACAACTTCCATCATTGGAGGATTCAGCCTATACTGAGCTTGCCTTGTAGATTTTGCATCATCCTCCATCAAAATGCGGTGCATGCATATGGAAGGGCTTATCCCTTGGATATCTACGATGGTCCACCCAATGGCCTTCTTATGCTCTCTCAGCATTCGAACCAACCTCTCCTCTTCAGTTGAAGTCAACTCCGCCAAAATGATAACTGGGAGAGTCTATTTATCTCCCAAATATGCATACTTCAGATGTGTAGGGAGTGGCTTCAATTCCAATTCTGGGGCCTGCACATCAAAAGGTAACAACTTCTGGTAAGCTTCAGGTAGTTGAATAGAAGCCAAATCATACCTTTTTG